>VZTT01043342.1:173845-189181 GCA_013400855.1 Buphagus erythrorhynchus | reverse complement strand
CAAAAAGCTGAAAGAACAACTCACAAAACAGAACCCTTTTGTGTCCAAAACTACTTATGCAAAGAATACTGAAGTCAGGGAAAGGAAAAGAACACCAAGAAAAATGCAAAGCAACTCCCAATTTCCAATCTGATTAATCAGACAGTCAACACAGAGTCCCACGTTCAAATAATAACAAGAAGCTCTGAGATCTACATCTGGTTTGGATTTTCTTAGGGGGAACCTGCTGTGATTTAAACATTTCCTGATAAACAGTAAATACCTAGGTTTTGTACTTCACCTCAATAGAATCTTCACTCTCAGAATCTGCAAATCAAAATCAGTAGCTCCTAATTTGCTATTCAGTAGTTTTAGAACAGCAGGAAACCCATCAACACCTAAATAGGTATTTTCCCTAATGGAGATAACAAGGATTAATTCACTTTAACCGATTAAGGTCCAAAAGAAACTGCATAATGGAGTTCAAAAAGAAAATGAAAACTCTTTAAAAAATTAACATAATAATGAATCACTCTAGAAATAGGACCAACTATTGAGTGTCCTTTTCATCCTCATATGATGGGACATATTTCACATGGCGTTTCCACCTTAGGTCTGCAATGCTATGTTCATGTAATTCTCCTGGCATCAGAGAATTACTGCTGGCTTATGGACAAATGAGGTAAGAAGAAGTCCAATCTGTGTTCTATGCTTTAATTCTACTGAGTTAAAATATTTCAATGGGGTCCTTATATGTGTTTTCATATGTTTATACATGTTATATATATTTTGAAGACATGCACTGAAATTGATTTAGTTTGTGAAATAAATCTGAAATTGAAATTAAATTAATTTCAGAGACCTCGAACATTCAGGGCGCCTGCAAAGTGAGTGTTTTCTGGGTGACAATTGCATATCAAAAATATCATATTAAAGCTCTAGGCACAAGTACCTGGGTGAGACCCAACTATCCCTGAATTCCATCCCACCACAGATGGTGTACACTGTACAGAAAAATTCAGCCTAATAATCTGCTTCACCCACTTGCACTGTAGTCAAACACAACATGCTGAACTCCACTGACCCCTCTTGCAAAGCTGAAGCTGGTGCACAGCAGCAGGATCAATTCAAGAGGTCACAGAGTGAAATCTGATTTCACATGGGATTTCACATATGCCCTGGGACTGAAACATCCTGCGTAGCATAGTTCTGTGCTGTGCAAGATTAAGTGGCTGAGAGGAGAATCAGCCACTTTGTTTCAGGGGTTAAAGCCCCAGATTTTAAAAGGAAAAGGTATTTCAAATACAAATAAAAAGATTTTAGCTGCTTTAGCCATCAAGCAACCAAAGATACCTCCAACAGTCACTGGAATTTATTTCTAAGATTTATTGGATGCTATTGGAATGAGAAATTCTTGGCATCAAATTTTGAAAAGGAAGGGGAAGTGCTGTGGATGCCAAAATAGTATTAATTAAGGGTCTTCAAGAAGTTCTTGTCTCCCTAGGAGCCACTTACTCTTATATACGCTTGGAAAAACATAAAATCTTTCTTTTTAAGAGATCCTCTTGCCAAGAGATTCTTAAAGTACTTCACCTGCATTACAACCATTAGTAACTTTGCAAATTCCTTATTATCTGATTTTATAGAAGGGTAAAAGTATGGAAACAGAACGTGTGAATTCGCAAATTCTTCACCTATTGCCAAAATCTGGAATATCTTTTGGGGATGTAGAATAACTCCTGCCCATTAGGATGTTGCTATTTTTGCCCCCGGGGACAACTCAGTAACAAACCAAAACATATCTATCTGCTGCCTACAATGGGCTTTGAATTGGACACACGGCATGCAGCGATGACTGTTTTCTTTCCCACACATCCTTTACACTGAGCTATTGCCCCCATTAAAAGGGGGCAATTTGGAACCACAGCTGGGTATTATGTAACTCACTCCTCCAACAACTCTTCCTGGCACGTTTCAGGTCAATACTGAAAAACAAGGTGGCTCACTCTGGCAGCAAACCTTCACAAACTTTTGTTTCAACCGTGGCAGCCAGAAGCTGTGTCAGAGGCTAGGATCCTATGAGACTATGGGCTGCACTGATGCTAAATCATACCCTTAGCAGCCACCAATGGTTCTGTGGCCAAAGAGTGGCACACAGCTCTAAAAGAGGCCACCTGGTTCCACTGGCAAGGAACTTGTGCAATGCATGCCACAGCTGGACACGGCAAAACATTCAGTTCACACATGGCACCGTGAATAATAATATATAATTATAATTATATAATCATCTATAATCATCTTGAGGCCCAGTGTTAAAAAAGGAAGAAACAAATATAACATCCCAGAACATGACAGTAAAGGAGAAGATGGACCTTGCTGATGTCACTGGTACTTCGAAGAACAATGCATTCCTTTGGAAAATGCCTAGAGCATCCCAAGGTGCAGCCCATCCCTCTGGGTATAGTCAGGCACACCGATTCAGCAGTTCCTGCCAACCTGACCTGGAAAATGGTCTTAAATCTGTTTGTCGAAAAGTCAATGAGAAAAACACATCAATTTGGCACTTGAAAGTTGCTATAAAGAGTACCAGCACAAATGGTGCTACATCCTGTTTCTAGCTCTGGAAATCTCTAGTTCTTCAGAAAGAGATGAGGAAATAAGCCATTTCCAAAAGCCAAGTTATATAATAAGAGTGGTAATAGGAAAGTTCATCCCAGCCCCTGGAATCAAACAGTGAAAGCTTAGGGCTTGTAATGAATGTGATGAAATGGTGATTGACTCCATTTTGTCATTGTAAAAGACAAGGGGTGAATGAATATTGCTGAGATACATAAAACAGTTTTGGTTTGGGTTTTTTTTTTCTTTCTGAGGCACTCAATTGAGCAGAACAGCAATTCAGCCCTTACTAAGTGTTTGCACTGCTGCAAAGAGGATTTTTAAGAAGAGTTTTGAATAAAAACTTTGAATTAGCTTCACACCGAAAGGGGATGTCCGGGGGGGTGATTAGAGTGCCAGAGAGAGTGTTGATGGGCTCAGACAGAAAATAGAGAGGAAGAAAGAAATGCATTCTGACTCACTCTGGTCTCAAGTGTACTAGTACTCATCTGGGAGGTGGCAGGGAGACTGCTCCTCTCATGAATTCCACCAAAAGCAATGACTGCTCTGTGTTCACAATGCAACACCAGCAAAGCCAACCTATTTCTTTAAATGGTAGACAATAGTACCTCTCAAATAGTCTCGTTTTGAGCTTGAACAGGAGAGAAAGGATTTGGCAGTGAAAGGGTTAGTGTTCTCAAGGCGCCTGAAAGACCACACTGAATGTCCTAATTACAAGGCTCATCAGCCCAGCTGCAATGAATTCAGGATTTCCTTATCTTGCCATACTGGGGGGATGGGGAACCTGGTGGTAAAACTTAGAAACTGCCTTGGTGGGAGGTTTAAGCTGATACTGTAAATTTGTTTGTTTGTTTTATCCTTCCTATGAAACTTGTTGATTTAATTGAATGTGAACCAAACTCAAAATCTTGTATTTTCCAAAGGTAGCCTCTCTGCTGGGTAGATCTTTAAACTGTATCTGTTGGTGGTGCTGGGAAGCAAAGTCCCCTTTGTTATTTGTTTGCTCAGTGTTTCCAGTTAAAGGGCACGTAATCTGTAAGGCTGCAGTGTGGTCCTTTGTGAAAGAGGCAGCTATTGTCTTCTATAGCTTCCTCACTCTGATTTCCAGTTGGGTAACAAACGTGAGTGACTCAGGAGTTCCAGTATCTAATTCACCTCTAAGATATTTCTAGTTACATGAATGATTGGCTACTGCTCTTGATCCCCTTGGCTGCATCCCTGCCTTTCAGAAACATCTTTTGGGACTGATGTGTCAAGAGATAGAACAAGAAACCCCGGAAACACTGGCTTTATCTCTTCAGTTTCATTTTTAGCAATGGTATAATGTTGAGAAGAAAGACAACTGTGGTGAATATGCAATGAAACACTGAAGCAAATAAGAGACAAGTCTTACTTTCCAAATTTCCCTTTGGTATGTACAGCTACTACTTTACATATAAAGGTATTTTTTTAACAGGGCCCAGGAAGCACAGAGAGCACAAGAGCCTCTCAATTATGAATTTATGTCTGAGCATCTACCAGACCAGCTGTTAGTAATAAGCAATGGCAACTTGTTTATGTGGGAATGGTATCTTCTTATTAGGCACGGACTGGAAAAGAGAGGCATATCTAGAAAAAACAGTTTCTGCCCCAAGTTCAGTTTGTGGTTGCTGCACCTTTAAGGCAGTGATAAAGATGAACATATCCACCACTTACATAAAGCTAGAATGACTTGTGCTGGTTGATGGGGGCTGTATCTAGCTAGTGCATCTGTTTGATGCTCTAGAAGTTAGTATGATTTGTTTATGGATCTCTCCTCATTTGTAGTAATTGCACGTACTGAATTGCACTTCAGGGTTCCTACAACCTAGTCCAGTCATCAATGCTTCCACAACATGAAATAGTCTATAATTGAAAAGAGGTAACTTATTTTTGCATTAGTATGCTACTGACATAATAAAGCAAACAAAAATAAAGCAGTCTTAATGGACAGAGTTAAGTTTAAGTCAACAGACACCATGGCTGTTTGAAGTTTGTAGGAAAAGGGAGTTAGATTTCCCTGCAATCACTATGGAAAAAGTAAGGTTTTCGTACACTGTAAATTGTAAGTATTGTAAATATTTTCTAGTCTGTATGACAGTAACCAGACTAGCCATGCTAATCATTAGCCCTGCACCAAAATATCAAAAGGTGCTAAAGTTATCAGCTTGGATTTTCACAAAGATAAGAACTGAGTGGTCCCCATGCTGTGTTATGGATAAAACATTAGGATAGACAAGTCATTGCCCTCACTCAGTTGCTACTTTCATGTTGGAGGAGAGGGAAATCTGAGCTACTCAAACAGTAATTCATTAAATCAGTATGTGTAATATACAAAACTTAACCCGAGGGCCTAGAGCTGTCTTATTTGCCAGTGTCCTAAGGCTTGCTTTTGATGTGGGCTTTATCACGGGGCCATGCAGTATGTGTGAAAGCACAACAGTTGCACCAGAAGACAACCATGTTTGGAGAAGAGCACTTCAAATCTGTGACTCCTCTGTGCTTCAGCTCTTTTTAAGTGGTCAAAACAGTTCCCTGTTTTTGTCCCCAAAGAAAACATCCAATGCAGAATCACAGAATAGAATCATGGAATTGTTTAGATTGGAAAAGACCTTTAAGATCATCATCAATGTTTATGGCCAACCCCAAAGCCTTCTGAAAACAGAGGGATTAAATGAAAATACTGTAATAAATTTAGTTGTATTAATTTGAGCCAGAAGAAATAGAGAAGTTTAATTACCAAGACTGAACTGGAAAACCTCAAAAACTGCTCCTGTATGGCTTGTGCCTGCTTTAGCTCCTCTGATAAACTGGATACTTTTACAAAAAAACAGCTTAAGAGCTTGCTCAGTAACATTTTATCATTGGAAAACTGAAAGCCAAGCTCATCATTCAGTAAAGAAAATGTTTGCCTGGAGCAAGAAAAAAAAAAAAAGACTCAGGTTTCTGTTTCCTTCTGAAGTCAACTCTTAAGTCAGCTGTCAAAAAAATCAGGTCTTTGGCCTGACTTTTAGTAAAATCTGAATTACTCAAGTTCTCATGTAAAACCACAGATAAATGTAGATTAGCCAAGTAAACTTGAATGGATTTCTGGCTAGTTAGACTAGCCAAGTATACCTTAATTCATCCTTCTTCTGTGGGGGGCTTTAGACAAATACATGTTTATGTAAAACTGCTAACACTAGTGTCTACTTCTGAATATTTTCAGACTGATGGCACTAGGCCTTTCCTTCTGCAGAAACAGTATCTGAAGGAGACAGCTACAAATGCAGGGTGACCTGCCAGTGGTTGTGAAGCAAGTCATCAAAGGGCAATGAATCTTCAATCCAGCATGTAGATCTCTCCAATCTAGTTATTCCAAATCTGACAGCTCAGCTGGCTGTGGCTTCTCAGGTTGTAATTGCTGAGACTCTGCAAACAGCAAGTGGGTGCAATGCTCTCCTCTGTGCATGACTGGTGTGTGCCTTCAATCACAGCAAGGCTGGAGAGCAGCACATGCCACCACCTTGCCTTGCTTTAGGTCTGCTGATCTTTAACACTTGGGTCCACAGCTTTCAATGAGTTTCTGAGAACTTAAAAAATCCTGCTCCCTATGTACTATACAGTGGTAAAGTTATGCTGACAGTTCAGGAATTGCTAGTCACCATCTCCAGGCTTGCTGGAGCTCAGGCAGGCTTTTTGGCTTTCTGCTAGTAGTGTGATCCTCCTTATTTCAGCCTCGGGGAAGGGTTTGTGTGGATATCAGGGAGGATACTCATTTTTCACAATGTACAGGGACCTCACAAAAGGCCTTTATAGGCAGATGTGGGAGAGGACAGAGATTTGCTCTGGTCAAAGGCATGCAGTCTAGAAGGAACTTTCTAAATCTTGCACCAAGTTCTGCAGGGTTCCTTCTCATCTGCTGAATGCCCAACAACTGCCCACTTCTGTTAGAGAGAAGCTCTAACACATGAGCACTATATTAGGGGCAACAGAGACCATTTAACACATCCCCCAGGAGCCCTGCTCCCCCAGGAGCCCTGGAGTGCTGGGCTGTCCCTGCCTGCCTACAACCAGGTCTCCCTGACCTTTGGGGAGAGGCCATGGAGGGGAGAGCCCTGCCAGCCCCTCTGTCCCTCTGTCACCTCACACTGCCCAAAACAAGGCCCTTGGGTCAGGACAGGGCTCTCTGCGAGGAGGAGGAGGTCATGAAGGCTGTATAGCATGAAGTGAGGAGAGAAAGGGGTGGACATGTTTTGATCCCTGCACTTTCTGTTACCATCTCTGCTTCCTGCAGGAAATCTTGTCTCAATCTGACCTGCAGTCTGAAAAACAAGAGTCGAGTTTCCTCTCATTTGGTAGGTCTTTTGACACTCCAAACGCAAGAAAAATAACACCTGGAAATAGATATGTGCCTGTTGGAGACACACTTAAGAAAGCATTTACCTCCTGGGCTGCTCTTGTATGATGAAAGGTTTCACTAAGAAATGTCCATTTTGGGTTAAACAGAACTCTAAGTCTGAGACAGTTTTGTTTATATCATTTACATTCAGTAATGCCTTCTTGGCACAGAAACTTCTGCGATGGCTGCCAAAGTTTAAAAGAGGCAAAGCTGAGGTCGCTGTCAGAGGTAGGAACAATACATCATCTGCCCAGAACGGGCCCCTCGCAATGCGCTCAGGGCCTCAGTTCCTGCACTCATGGGGAGACAAAACCTTGTACTAAATTGAATATAGTGAGGAAAATAAATTATTTCTATGCACTAAATGACAGGCTGGAATTTCATTTTGGGACTCCAGCTTTTAGATAGTTTTATCTGCATTTAAAGCTACCCTCTTAATCAACTGTGATACAGCACAGCTTGAAGTGTGATCTCAGCAAGCAAACCTAAAACATCACAATCTGCTTCAGATAAATTATAAAATAACAATTCACAAATCTCATTTCAGAGTAGATTTGAGGCTTTTTTTTCTTCCCATGCTGTGACTGTTAGAGGAATGAATCTATTATTCTATTAATTTCAGTTGCAATGTATGTTGGAGAAAGATGGTTATATAAGAACACCTCTGTATTTCAAGGATCACTGATACTCAAACTCTCTTAAAAACTCTTGCTAGTCCTCTATTTTCAGGGTGCAATGACTGATCCTTTGCTTTCCTTTCAACCACAAGTATCCACAGACCTAACGACTACTTACAAAATAGTTGCCTAGCAGGCTCCCTTAGTGTGAAGAAATATAGGCTGCAACTCCCCTGCAAAAATCACTGAGATACCTGGAACTCCTAGAAGCAAGAGAAATCTATGAGAGTAAGCTGATCCCCTTAAAGCATTTTTTTGGTTGGCAGTTAGCTGTTTGAGATGTAAATACAGATTTTCAGGTACCCATAATCCTTCTATGTAGGGTACTGCACTTGTGCTCATTGAAAAGAGACACCAAATCCTGCCACGTGCAAGGAGTAGGTGTGAGTGACCAGTTAATATAGCAGGAATTTATCTCTGCAAATGAGCTCAAGTCCTGGATCATGAGGGCATTTGCTATTCTGCAAACTAAATTTGTTGAAACACAAAATGTATTTCTTAAGAAACAGGCTTGGAAGACCAGGCAGCAGTTGAAAGAGCTAAGAAAAAGGGTCTACACGAGGAGGCTCCTTAAAACTGCTCTAATGCAAAGTATTGGACTTGTTACTATTTGCTTTCACCAAAATATACGACAGAAAGTAAGGGGCTAGGCTTGTGATATGTTAAAACTTAAAACCCACCAAAACTCCCCACAGCTGTGCTGGCCTGGCTAGACAATGAGGGACATGGAGAAAGCTTAGGACTTGTAACCTTGCATTTATTCTGCTTTTCTCAAATGAATCTGTCCACAATTTTAGATTCTACTTTTAGTAGATCACAAATTGTTTGCTATGGTTCTGAGAATAAGAACCGACCCGCAGGAAAATTGAAGTGATCCAAGTTTTTATGCTTATGAAATACTGTCTGTCTGAATTATGTCAGCATTACTGTTAGATTTGAATAGCTTTGTAAAATTTAATTAGTTGCTTTGATCTATTATAATTACTCTGGAACCCACACAGAACCTAAGTAAACCATGAGGAAAAGGCTTAGATTCTCTCCATTTAATTTAATAATTTCATTGCGACTTTCTAAAAGAGGAGAAGCAATTCTAGAGGGTAGCAAAATGGGCATCAGGCTGTTGGCAATTTTTCTGGGGAAAAGAAACTGGAGAGAGGTACAGGTATTAATTGTGACATTTTATTAATCTGTTCTGAAAATGGAAGGTGATACCTAGTATTGCTTTTCAGGTAGTATTTATACATATGCATCTAATTTGGGTAACAGGATACAGCTGTTGATACAGGTTTTTTTTCTGTGCAAATACCTATTATCAGAATTGTATGATTTGGCTTTGTAATATCTGTGCCTGCACCTTTTGGCAATTGCACTGTGTCATTATTTTTCATGCTTCTTATAGCAGCATGGAAAAGATTCTCTGGCCTTAGATTTAAATTTCACTTAAATCGTGTTCCAAAGTCCTTTTATGGTGCACTTAAACTCTGATCTAGAAAACTTTCCTTGGCATTAATCCTCACCTAGCATCTGTCAGTAAAATGCAATCTTTTCTTCTTCTTGTCAATTACCAAAGTAAAAGGACCATCCCTACAAGTTGTTTGTTACCTATCTTGTACAAGTACACAAAATCGTCCAAACAAAACAATAAAATCAAAAAGATGTGGGGGGAAGGGGGGGATTTGCTTTGGGATGAAAGCAGTTTAGTACACATCTTGGTTATTTAATTCATTCCATACATTTCATAAATTAATATATTGATTCAAGTCAGACTCGGTTGTCTGATCATCTGTGCAGTTCACTGGAGAAGGATCTTCCTTTTCTGTTCTGAAAACTGAGTCTGTGTCTGCAGAGTAAAAGAGGAGTGGATGAAAAATCATTACCCAACACACAGTTACATCACCCCTTTGTTTGGGTGCAGATTGATCTGGAGCAAGGTAAACGCATAAAATAACTGTAAATGAAAGCTCTGTGTATAAAATATAATTGTAACAAGAATTCTACATCCTTTTGCCTCCAATTATAGGTTGGTGTGTTTTTCTTTTCTATATACTGCCTGACAGGTTTTTGTTAAGATGTGGATATATTTGCGAAGCAGAAAAAGAATGCCAGTGCTTCTCTCAATGAGGAGTTTGCATAGATACAAAATCCCACGTGATTTAAAAGAATTGGCAATGATCTTCAGCTAATCAGGAATAATAAATATAATTGGTCTATCTTCTATTGCTTGATTTTATTTTTTTTTCAAGCTATTAAAAAGAAATCAATAGTAAAGCAGAAAGCCCATATTCTTCTTCCTGAAGACTTGATTTACTTTCAGCAATTAATATTTTAATTTTTGCCAGCTTTCCAAGCATGGTTCTGATTGTGATGTGAAAGCAAGCAGCTACAGGTTACTATGGTGGATAATACTTTCACTGTAAATAAACTAAAGCCCAGGTGTAAGTCATGTTTGAGTCAGTTAAAGCTCGAGGTAGGGCAGGTGTGCTGCAGAGCTACTGCAGCATTTGCTGGGGGCAGGGGCAGTTTGTGGGTAAGGACGCAACACAGGAGGCTCTGGCTGTTGGAGTAAATTCAACACGTTTTCTTCTTACTTCTGGGAACTTTCTCAGTCAGGTAAGGAAGCCAGATTAAAAGCAACATAATTGTATTTAGAACGCTTTCTTTGGTGAACTAAATTTGGCTCTTGTGCATTTCTTCCTGCAATCAAACTGCTGTTAGGTAATTCAGCCTAAGTGTCGAGAGAAGAGAATCTGCTACACGCAGTACTGTCCACTTACAAAAACACACATAAACAAAACACTTAATCCTGGACAACAGAGAAGCCTAAAGCCATACCTAGGTGATACAAATGGAAGAGTGTAATTTGGATAATAATTTGAATTTCACACTTTTTATACAAGATATAGATCTTATTTTCCATAAATTCACTTCCTATAGTACATTCTCATGTGGGGTCTTTATTTCCCTGGCAAATGTGGGTGTTTTCCAAAGACTACAGAAGCAGCAAAGCAGGAGGCCATGGCTGCAGAGATAAGGACAGGGAGCAAAAGAGAATGCTTATAGACATAAATCCCTGAATTTTTGCATTTTAAAGCATATGTCCAATTGGAATTAGGAACAGAATAGTTGTTAGCTCAGATACCTGTAATAGGGTCTAAGATTCTGAGATCAGTGTACAGTGGGCTGTGAAAGCTGCACTTTGTGTGCTGAGGCAGTGTCATCAAAAGGGCTCTGGAGCTGGCTGTGTTGGGAGGACAGAGCCTGGTGTTGCTAAGATCTCCAAATGCACGTTGTCTTCTGATTAACATTAGAGATTCAGCTCCCTGGAATCTCTTATGAGGACTGATGTGAGAATTGACATTTAACTTCCTGAGAAGCATTTTGGAATTACTTGTCTGGCACTTTTAAATAGCCACAAAATATTGGTAGTGTACAATCATCCTGGGGCAGAGAGCACAAGTTCCTGCAACAGAGGAATTATTATGCTAGTGCCCTTTCAATAAAATTTGGAGATGGTTAAGGGCACTCCAATGTTGGTACTTACACAAAGAATAGTGACAAAAAATGAAAATAAAAATAAATAAATCAAATAATAATCATTATTATTAAAGGACACATTCAGGTACTGTAGACTGCGCTACTCTGTCGGTCTGTAGCTGAGAAAGCAAGAAGTCCTCACTTGAGTGCTTAGCACATTAAGCACTCTGTGGATCAAAAACGTGCTCTGTGTTAAAATAACTAATAAAATAAAACAAAATTACACAAATTTGACATGTTTTGGAGCATATGGAAATTTCTGCTAACCTGCATCTTTGAGTTTGCCTTCTGACCATACTGGTTGTGAGCCTCTTAAAAGGCATTTCGTTTTCTCTTTTAAATCTTTTAATCATGGCAGTTCTCAAAGATATTGCACTTAATTTAAGGGACCAATGGCCTGATTTGGTATAGCAATCCTTATATTCTTTTGATACTAAGAGAATGGAGATTTTTTTTAAAATATTATAATTATCCTCCTAATTACCTTATCTAGGCCAAATAACAGATATTTCTTCATCAAGTATCAGCCTAGTGTGTACCCCCCTAATTCTGTGAAACAAGAATATGGACAACAAGTTTGTCTGATGAAATATATTTTCTGTAGGACTGCCGATTTCCTTCCCTACATTTTTGTTCTTCTAGTGTTTCATCAGTTTTTGTTGTTTGCTTATGAATCTCACTGTCTTCTTTGGGGAGTTACCTAATTATCCCAGTGCTTTAGACCTGCTTCTGTTTCACAGGGATTTGAATGTTATTTTCCACAGCACATTGTAAACTTTTTTTAACTCCACACATTTTTCTTTCCAAGCAAGTGATCCATACTTTACTGTAGCAAACTGAACTAGCTGGTGTGCTCTCATTCCCAGTTAGTTCCCCTCTTGCCTATAGGGACTGGATCTGGAAGTCTCCAAGTCAGAAACATGAAAATGGTGATTATTTTCTCATCTAGTATGTGCAGCTATTTGTTCTTAAATAAATCTGTATTTAGATCCAGAAAGTGGCTGTCATAGAGGCTTCTAGAAGGAATTTCACTCTTGAAAGACACAGAGTAAGGAAAAAAAATTAACTATGATATTATGATAATTTCTTGCTGTCTCTTCTTGACCAAAGACAGTATTGACCTGGAAGGATGCTTCCTGTTAGTGTAGAAAAATACCTTATGAGTTTCCTGCCCCCTTACTCAAGGCTTTTCGGTTATCTCCCTCAATGACAAAGCCACAGATACCTGGCTGTGTCTCAAAGGCGTTAAATTCCATGTAACCAGCTTCACAACAAAGCCTCAAATCCTTGGCCGTGATGGATGGTGTTATAATGAGGGTGGAGCTCAGTTCAATGGCCAATTTATTGCATCTTAATGGTCTAACATGTTTTTATTTCATATCTAGGACAACAAGTGCTGCCATAAAGTTTGGTTTAAAGCAGGTCTGTTTTGCAAAATGAGTCTTGCATACGGAACAAAACACTCATTGTTGCTTTACTGTTTAAACCTTTATTATTGCTTTTTTTTCCTTGGTACAATGGGCTTTTATGCACCAAACAGCTGTGTTCATCATGTTTATTTAGAAGGCATCCATTGTAGTGGAAAAAGTCTGGAGGACAAAAATCTTGAAGTACAAGACTACTCTGTGGGTGCTGGCACTTTTATTTTTTTTCTGTCCTGTTCCTTTGGTCAGTATGCAAGTCACATACACAGGCACTGCCATGCAGACTTGCAAACCCTGTATAATAGCAACTTTTCACAAGTGCTGTCTCTTATTCCAAGTGTTCTTCTCCAGAAATTTTCAATTGCAAGGCAACATACAGGACACACAACTATTTTACACCCTATGATCCTATCATTTCTCAATCTGTTGCTATTTCGGACCCTCATTAGGTCACTTTCCAAATATTGTGTACAGCTATGTGTCAATCATTGTAACAGCTCGGCTCCAGGCTAAGCCAACCCAGGACAAAACCGTGAGAGGGAAAAAAATGCCAACCAAAGCAAGCACTGTGTAGAAAACAGTCAACAGTTTAACTGTGGAAAGCTATGTGTTGTTCCAAAGATAGCATAAGCCCACTTGCTGCAAAAACAGCATACAGTACTAATGCTCCCCGAAATAATTTTACGCAGTTGAAATATGTAGTGTATACCCAATGGCATCTGCAAATAAACAGATGTTAGAATCTCAAGAATTAAGAGCATGACATTGTCGGAAACTCTTGGGTGATTCCTGCCAAAAAGCAGTCTAGTTTCCAGTTTCTGGAAAGAATAGAGCATCTAACAAATTGACAGAATTTCTTTTGAGCCACAGTATCTCTAGCACCTTCTAAACCCTTGAATGAAAGCTGCTGTATAAGCAGGCAGTATTAGCCTGGGAAATTAAAGTGTTCCCTACTTCCTTGAGGGTATATTCAGCAGGGCAGATGCATTCCCATGCCATAGGAGATAGCTGTGCTCCTTTTCCTCTTTTCAGGCTACCGTGTATTAAGACACAGTTCAGGTAAATACTGGAAAGATAGAAAAGTCTCCATCAGCCACATAGTCAGTGCTATCGTCCCAGGCTGGAAAATGAATGGCAACAAACTAACATGCTTTATCTTTTAAAAATAATAAAATATCAGTATAGAATGAAATGGCTTCTTATTTCCTGAGTGGTGAATGCTCTTGGCTTTCTACACAGCTGGTATTCTCAGTTGTTGCTGCTGTTCATGTGCCTCAGGAAACCGTGATGAGGTTAAAAAGAGCAGAATAAAGTTACAGCTAGTGGATGATAAGAATCCACACAGAAGGTGACTTCTAGGATCTGAAAACAGCACAACTGGGAGAAGGCTGCACAGGGACTGACTGCTTAGAGCTGGGGCAGAGACAGGGGCCTGAGGAAGGCCTGGCATAGCAGGGAAATTATTTTCCAGAAGAAAGAAGAAAGGTTAGGAGGAAAAAATGGAAAGAACTATGAGCCAAGCGGAAAGGGAGTGTGACAAAAGGATTAGCCCCTACTTGCACAGAGTATAGCAGAAGCCGAAAATGAACTTGGGGAACTGTCAGGAAGAGAAAACTGTTTCTCAGAGACTGTTTCAAAGGCTTCCTGAATGCAGACTCCATTTACATGCTTCTTCCTTTTTCTCCCAAAAAATAAAGGACCTGCTGTGAGCAGAATGTATCCTGACTTCAACAAACACGGGCCTGAACAGAGCCCCAATCTGGAATCCATGCTGGCCGAACTCCTGCAGTCTTGCTGCTACCTGGGTACCATAAAGCTTGTAAGCCAAGCAGGAAGGGGCAAAATCTACAATTTGTCATCAACAGGTAGGTAGCTAATAGTTTAAATTGCACTGCCTGCTAATCTTTTTACAAAATCAATGTGCTTGTTAGGTCTAGATGCTGTTAAATTGCCTATGTCGTGTCATGCTTAGTAAGACTTAATCAGGTTGAACGGGTTTCGAACTACATACTCTCAAAAACAGTGCCTATTTTGAGACTGGATGTGCTTTGTTAAATTCTTAAAGAAGAAAGAATTTCTAATTAGAGGAAAACGTGTCTATGTGACTCTGGCTCTTAAGTGTTAGCAGCTCTATAAGAGCAGTTGCGAATTGATTTGGTTTTAATTAGTAACTCCATAACTTTTCTGACAGAACAGGAGGATGTATTTAGACCGAGAATACATTTAGAGTCGATGTTTAACATAAAAGGCACTGGAAGGACTCTGAAATGTCATTCTGTGGCAGGTTGGGATGTATAGTCCATCTGACCATATCAAACAAAGCCGCTGTTGAATGCCTCCGGCAAGAGTGCCACAGTAGGGTGCCCAACTGCAGCTGGGTGTTTTGGAGAGGCCGGGAGCTGTGCTGTGTGAGGTGCCACCTTGCAGTATCTCCACACATGTGAAATCTCTCCAATGCAGAAGTGCTTGACCTCAACAACTTCCTGTGACAGGGAGTTCCATAGCGAATTGTCTTTGCATACCCCAGGTTTTTAGCTTCCTTCCCTTTGGTTACATTTCGGTTTTGCGTTATGAAACGTGCACAAAACTTTTTTTGCTGTTTTTACCACGTTCCTGTTTATATCTCTTCCCTTCAAATAATGCCTGCTTTTGATCTCTCATGAACCATATGTATTCTTATATCAAGCTTTTTAAGTAACACTTTGGG
>VZTT01043342.1:136587-150253 GCA_013400855.1 Buphagus erythrorhynchus | reverse complement strand
TTGAACTCAGGGTTAGAAGCAATAGATTGCAAATGCGAGGCGTAGTGGGAGATAACACTGAACAAATGCTTATTCTTTTTTTTTTTTTACTCTCATGTACATAGATGAACTACTGATTTAAATAACTTCATTGAAAATACATCATGAGCCTATTGTAAAAGAAAATGGGAGCAGCATATTAGTAAAATATTCATATAATACTAGATTTAGAGAAACTGTAAATGTTAGAATGGGCTGAGAATAACTGTGGAAATGCAATTCCTGAATAA
Organism: Buphagus erythrorhynchus; assembly: GCA_013400855.1. Lineage (NCBI taxonomy): Eukaryota > Metazoa > Chordata > Aves > Passeriformes > Sturnidae > Buphagus > Buphagus erythrorhynchus. The sequence continues at coordinate 149,984 of VZTT01043342.1, read as the reverse complement.
GAAATAAACAAAATCGCTTTGCCATAGATCATACATCTTATATGCTGTCTTTATTTTATGGAAGGATAGTTGGAAACTAAAAAATATGGGAGGGTGGGAATAAAGTTAAGCATACACAGGTTTATTCAATGTTCTGGCAAGGAAATACATATGATGCAAGCTTGGGGTTGTAGGTGCAGAAGGTAGTGATCAAAACTGGCCATTTTATTGATAGTCTGTACCCAGTTATTATATTTGGAAAATATGGACAGACTAGAAAATATGTGCACTTCATATTGTACATCAGTAGAGCCATGAATAGAGAATATAAATTTTTCAAACCCTCAAAGAACTGAAGGCCCCCAACAGAGAATTCAAGGTAAATGCCAGCAAATACTTGGTGAACTCAAACACTGGAGAGTGAAGTGAGTAATTAAACAGTGACATAACAGAGACTATCAGGTTGTAGTCAGGAAAGGGAAATTCCTCTACTCTGTTGATGGCGAACACTATCAGACTGCAAAGATGAAGGCAGTGGAATATTTTTGTCACATACAGAGTAATTTGGCAGGAGCGTGCATAAATGCACAGTTGAGATCGGATTTGTTTAGGTATGGAATACAAATAAATGAATCAATGGTATATGTTCCCCATTTCTAACACCTATAATCTCACTTCTTCAAAAATATTTCATTATAGGAAAATAGATAGAAACCTCTCCTTTGATATACTTTTTCAGAGTACTCCAGGGGTGGAAATTCACCATGCTAAGCTGTCAGAGTCCTGGGTAAAACTCTTCCTTTACTGTGCACTGTGTGCAATGGCAAGCCATGACACAAGCTGCAATGGCAATTAGGTTTTATAGCATGTGTATCTTTGCCTTTTTACAATCTATTGCCAGACTGCACTATTTTAAGAGGTGAGCATGTGCCTGTTGAGGCTTGATCCGAGTTCACTAGCTGGGGTCTTGCACGCTACCAACAGCTGACAGAACAGAGAATTCAGCTCCAGTCCTGTACCGAATTTCATGCAAGCAGCCCCTGCACACTGTTTATGGATCTGCCTCCACAGATCTCACTGAGGGATTCAAGCAGGCATCAGATTGTTCTCTATATCTGTTTTTCACTGCGTGTGAAGTGAGATGGTCCATCTTTGTAGCTGGAACAGGCTATTGGCTTACTAGTTGCCAGGATCCTTGCAAATACCAGAGAGGAATGATGATGTTTCTATGTATTTTTTAAAAATCCATCCTTTGAATTGTTTTCCCAAATGTTAAGTTTAGATACCAATATCCTGCAGGACAATGCACTGTTTCTGGCTCTTCTTTGTCAATGCCTTTCCATTCCTGATTGCAGGAGCAGGCAAGCCAGGCTTCTCCAAAGCAGAGCTTCCTTTGGGGTGATAATAATGCAGATATCACCAGAGGCAAGGGAGCACACAGCAGCCTCCATCTCACTGCTGGTATGCCTGGGATTCCCTGCTGGCTGAAGCTCCCAAAAACGAAGGCTGCCTTGATCCCCTCCTGCTGTTCTGTCCCACATACTGCAAGCATTTTCTCACAGGAAAGTTTTGTGAACTATGAATAACAGTCCCGATTTTGAGGACTATCGGATTCTATCAACTAGTCAAAAGTCCTCCTTTGTATTTTTTTTTCCTCTATGGAGAACGGCATTATTTCAAGATCATGTCAGGACAAACCTGACCATTTCAGACAATTTCTTTCTCGTCTTTGAGATGCTCCAAAGATGCTCTGTAGCCAGACAGCAGTAGAAATGTGCATGAGGAATGCCATGTTCTGGTTTCAACTGCGTTTCCAGCAGTCTTGGAAAAAGTGAGATCTACATCAAGTCTTCAGGTATAATTTCAGTGATACTCAGCTGATATAAACCATCTTAAAATTACAGCACTCTCCTCCATTTTGTAGATCATTACCAGGACTTTCAAATGGGTGTCTGTATTGCATCTCCACTTGAACTGATTAAGAAAACTATTAAGAAACTGTGTTTCTTAATAGTCACTTCCTTTACACTTCCCTGTGTAATTTCCATGCTTTTACTGTTGCCATCTCTTTAAAATATCTTTTTGCAATGCAACATATTAACAGAAAACTCTTCCAGGTGTTAGTTCCTTTGAAAACACTAAATGTATCTTCAATACAGCATAGTTACTGTAAATCACTTGTCATGGTTCAACCTCTAAATAACTTGGAGCTTTCAGAAAATTGTTTGGGGAAGGAGCTGTTTTAAGTATAGATGAAGCAGTTTGTGGAAAAGGAATAGTGATGCCAGTTTTTATTCAGCTAGCTCAGGAGCTGCTGCCTGATTACCTCTAGGCTCATTAGAAAGGGTGTATCTGTTCTGAGTCTCAGGTAACTTCACCTTACCAGACTTGAGAAGTGCTAATGCAACTACTCTGACACAGTGAAAACTGACTTGCCTAAGCAATGGACAAAAGACAAAACAGAAATGCTATATTTGTTTACTTTACACTCAGGGATTTGAAAACCCAAGGTGACTCTGAGGTGGTTGCTCTGTGAATTCAACTTGTTTGAGCAGTGGGCTTGAATTCAGGTTCTGAAGGACTCGCTAGAAAGATGGGAAGGGTTTCCATCAAGAGTTCTTTCCTTTGTACTGTCTTACTCTTGCATTAGTACAGTAGTAACTCTGCTCAGAAGGCTTTGCATACAGCTTGTATCTTTGAAAAAGCGCACTGTGTTGTCGTGCACAAAACAGGAAACGTGTAATGGTATGATCCCTAGAGGAGGCAATCCAGGGCAAACTCCTCTGACCCTGTGGAAAACACATCCAGCCGAAACTCACAGTGAAATGGAAACATACAAGTTAACCACAGAAGTTAAGAAATAGCCTCATCTGCATTGTGTTGCTTTAGGGGAAAGTCTCTACACGAGCAGCTGAGCAATGAATAACACACTTGCAAGCTGATGCCACTGCGCAACTCTCTTCATGCTGTTTTTCTTCTTCTTAGAAGCAATATTGCACCCAGCTTGTTTTCATTTTGTGAGCAAAGTGGTATTTTGGAGTGAATGACATACTTTCAGATTTACACACTATGAGATATTGTTGCTGTCCCCAAAGAGTAAGAAATATGTAAATACCAAAGAGAGAGAGACATGATTCAAATTAATCTTAGCAGGCAACAGCTAGATTGTTATTTGAACCTGAGAAGAGATTTGATTGAGAGCAGATATTTTGGTCCAGAAATCCTCTTTTCTGGACCAGAGCAGTTCTCTGCTCTATGTAGTTTTGCATGTGTCAGGGTAAACTCGTGCCCTGCACAGGTAGACTAATAGGATCCAAACCCTGTTCCAAGCAATATCTGAGCCATGTTCCTTGAAATACATGGCCAAGGATTTATTTCATATTAAACTAGAATTAGGAGAGGAACATACTATTTGAAACCCCAAAAATCTACATTCTAGTTTTCATAGAAGCTAAAGGCTATAATAATTGTTTTCAAAGGGTCTGGGAATAGGTTTAAAATTAGAAACCCTAGAAACTATGGCAGTTTTTCCAACTACAAAGCCTGCTATATAGAGATGTATTAAATATTTATGGACAGACTAGTATTAATATCTTCCTTTAAAATTTTGGTTATTTCAGTAGCATGTATCTTCACCTACTGATTGAAACAATATTACTTTAGCAGTCTTTCTTTTAAATACAAAGCTGAAGTTATTCAGTGCAACATAAACATTTAGCTCTACAGTTTAGTCTGTAAACACTTAAAAGGTTGGAATGTTTATCTAAAATGGCCAGATGTCCAAAACTTGCAAAGCCGATCTGTTTGCAGTCTTAACAAGAAATAGAAAACAAAGAACTTTACTCATCTGAAAATGAAGAATAATAAAAAAAAAAAGAATCTCAATTTCATTCCCATCAATAATTAGGCTCAATTTTGTTGCACTCTTGAGTTTTCTTGGCACTGGTTTACCTATCCTGAACTCATTTTAGAAGATGATTGGTTGAGGTTAGGACTGCTGCTGGAATCTCAGTGTAAGTCTGGGTCCCAGTAAAAGGACAAAAGAGGATGGAACAGATGCAGGTAATACTGTTTTTGTTTTCTTTTTTTATTTTTCTAAGATTGTTTGTTTGTTTGTTTGTTTTTTCCGAAACGATTCACTGAAAAAACCCAGGGGTTTAGGAGTTGCTTCCTGAGCACTTTGGTCTTGACTACCATAAGTTCTGTGAGAAGGAGCTAGTCACACAGATATGATCAGAACCTCATATTTTTGTCCTTATGCTACTGCTAGTAAATCACCATACCTGATTTCTGCTCAGTTCTTGGTTTGGTTACTTAATATTTCACAAAACTATTAGCCCTGGCAATACATTGTAGTTGTAAAGTGTTTACTTTGATGTAATAAGTATAACATTATTTCTGCCTTTTTTTTTTCCTTTAAATGCACTAAAATGCTGTGTCCAAACTAATCTGGAACATGATTCATGTCATTATCAGATCAGCTGTTGAAATCTTTTCATCAAGTCATAAGGGAACTGGCCACTTCAAGAAAGGAGTAAGCAGCAGAAACCATAATGATCCAAACAGTGGCTATAAAATACTAAGTTAACATTTTCATAGTTCACAAGAAAGTTTGGTTTATTCTGTGATGAAAAAGCAAATGAAGTTCTGAAGGTCTTACTGTATACAAGTTTGTTCGGTTGGGATTAAAATTATATGATCCTTTAAGGAAATCACAATGTAGAAGAAAGTCTTGTGTTTGTTTGGTTTGGTATTTTTGTGTTAGTTTTTTTAAAAATAATTTTGGTTCCTCCAAACCACAGCCTGAATAGTTGCTGTTTGACAAGCTATGACTACAACAACAGGAAAAAACTCGAAGGAGTTTTACGGTTAAACATTGATTTGCAGACATAGGGGAACTATATGTTTATCTGGCATAATTCTTCTCAATGTATTTAAGAGTAATTACTCTCATAGATATTTCATAGCTCTGCCCATAGATATAATTGCTGTAATAACACAAACGGCCACTTGAATCCTCCAGTGCACTTCTAGCGATTTCAGGTCTGATATTACCCCATGTTTTGATTTGCTAAATACCCTGAGGTGACTCTGTTTTGCAAACCTTTTTCATCCTTGCTATTAATGTGATGATAGCGGCTCAGCAGGGACACCGTCACTTCGACAGAGCTTTGGTAGACAGTAAGAGGACTCCCTCTGTTGGCAAATCTATGGGTAACTGAGAGATAAATGAGAATCATCATGTGCATGTATCTTCCTGGGATACTTGAATTTTGTGAAATCTCACAATTTGATTAATGATGTTGTGCTTGTACAAACAAACAAAACTAACTAGCCACTATCTGCAGCTGAACTGCAAACTCAGACACTTGCATAATTCTGGTCTATTTACATCTGAGCATCAATGTTAAATCTTTTCTCTTAACATGTTTTTATATTCTCTGCTGTATAAGCAAATTAAAATTGAAGGAAGCAGGAATATCAGTTGCTCATATTTATGGGTGTTAAGTATTTCTGAGATGAAATAGCACAACTGTTTTAAGAAAAGAAAAAATGTCTTCCCATATTTCTAGGAGAGGGCTCTGACTCATCATGGAATGTATTAAAATAGATTGAAATTCTGAATTTTAAATGTTAGCATTGAGCTGTCATTCCTTTGTGCTTTGAGCCAGCTCAGATAATAGGCTTTGCTGATGGCAACTGCTTCATAGAAAACAACAATCTTTTTTTTTATTGCTTCTAAATATGAAAATGAAAGTCTAGTTCAGGAAGCAATAAGGCTCCCTTCCTTAAAGCTTCAATCAAAGGCGGTTTGCAGGGTTCAAAATAAGTATAAGGGGTACAAAACAAAAAATCCAAAAGCAAACCAAAAAGCATTTGAGGCCAGCTGTAATCACCTAGGACTGAGTGAGCTGGAGAGAGAAGAGAAGAGAATTCCTTGGCAAGGGTGGATGACCACGGCTGGTGAGCTGTGTTTTGCAGAGCTGCAGGGAGTGGAGCCTGTTGGGGTGCAGGGGCACCTGTGCCACGAGGCCACTGGAGGCTGCACCACTGTGCACTCCCACACCACCAGGAGACTCTCGCTCCCTGCAATTGGAAAGCAAGCAAAGAAGTATGTGCTGATTCAAAGTATCAGCTATACAAGCAATACTTGTTGGAAAAATGCTTACCCAGATCTGAATTTACCTTCTTCCTTTCACACAAATGCTGCCTTGCTGCTGTCAATACCAAGAACACAAATCTGACTCTGTTCAGTTTCTGTGTTGTCCAGCTCTCTCAGGATCTGATCCCCACTCTGTGGTTAGGGTGCTTACCTGCAAGCAAGGCTGGGCTGGGACACCTATGAAAGGCAATCTTTCAGTGCTTGTTTTTCTTAATAGTTGCAAAATATTTGGAGCAATCTTGCTTAAAAAGTCATCTGTGCTAAAGATGGCTTGAATGACATGGTTTTCCTTAAATGTGGAAAAGGCTCCTGGTGAGTCAGGGCTGAGTCATGGGAAGATTATTCTCTATATGAGACTTGGTTTATTATGTTCCAAGAGTTATGTCCCAAAGAACTGTTTTGCCACAGCAGGATGCTGCTGCAGCTGGAGGCATGGTTTGAGGAGGTGCTGACCCATACCATTAGTGAGGTGAAGAAGCCCCTCAGAGCTTGCTGTGCACAGATGACCCCTACAGGCATTAATGATCAGAACCTGTGAAAAGCTACACTTTTAACTACAGTTTGAACCGTGTTTTTTGTAGTTTTGAGAAAGTTTTATTTTTATTCAATTCTGACTAATAGTAACAAAGAAGTGTTGTACATGTAGGATATTTATCTTTATGTAGTCCTCTTGGTTTTTATCATCACACTGAGGATAGATTAATGGTATTTATTTCCAGTGTTAGGGAAGGGAATTTGAAGAATGAACAGGCTAAAGTCACATACTAGGCCTATAGTGAGCTAAAATTACCCAGATCTTGTTGTTTACTGAGTAGTCATATTTTCAGCTCCATGACTGTTTTGACATATTTAATACACATATAAGCTATAGGCACTCCTTTCTTCACTGAATTACCACACAAATATGAAAGAGGGGCATATAGAAGATGAAGGAAAAGAAAAATAGTTCAATATGGTGTATTCTGACATAGGATTTAAAGGTGAGGAGAGCAGAACAGAAGATACAGGAGAGGGTTCAGTTCTAGTGAATAGGACAGTAAAGGTAAAAAGCTATGGGTTCATGACCTGATGGGAGGAGCTAAAAGATGTCAAAGCCAGAATCAAGGCTAAATGGAGCTTTGTGGGTGACTCCAAACCCCATCTTTTTCTATTACGAGTACAACAGAAGCATTGCTGTGAGACAGAAATATGAACAGTTACATCAGAGGTGAGAGAATATAAGAATTGAGATATTTCTTTCCCAAATCCTTTCCCGAATTTTATGGTGTAATAGGCACACCTGCTCTGAGTCAGTGGTACACCATTTGTTGGCATCACTAACAAATAGGCTTGGCTGAAACCAGCCCTGCTGTGCAAACCTTGAGAAATTATGCTAAGCTGTATCTCTTCAGCTAAAGAATTTGGGTCTTACTGGGAGTTAACAAGACCAGCCTGAACTGAGACCAGACACATCTAAAACTTCTATGGCTGCCACTAGAGAGGAGCTTGAGTCCAAGCCAATCACTTTACACTACAGATATCTGCAGCCCTAGAGCTTGAGCTGTCCTGCATGGCAGTGGCTGCACAGTGGTGATCTCCCCTTGCACAGGGGTGCCTCCCAAGGCCACTCCTCAGGGTCAGGAGATGTCTTGCCTGGCATCTGGAACTTATAGCAAGGTGACATTTTATGTTGAGTCTAAAGCATACTCTACACAAGCTAGCTTAATTATTAGAAGTGTGGTAAGTAGTAGAGTGTTTGACCACCTTGTTGTTATTGTTTAGTATCTGTTTAATTATCCTCATTAAATCACTCTTTAATAAAACTTTTTGGTTAACCCTACAGTAATGACTTCTCATAATAGCTTGAAAACTCTTTGATACTGCTCAATGCCTGAGTTGCTTTGCTTTCTACTTCCTGGAGGAGAAAATTAGGTAGGTAGGTAGGTATTTGTGTTTACATCATATTAAGTTCCACACAGAAACTTAGCGAGGCTGGAATGTCATTTACAATAATGAAGCAATCAGTTCAGAATGGTATTACAAATTGCCACAGCTGACACATAGGGATAAATGACTCATCCAGAATGCATTCAGATGGGGTTCCCAGTCAATCAACTGAATTGCATTCAGCAGTACTTAAAAATACTAGCCGATGTTAATTTCCCCATACTGGGAGCTTAACCTCTGCAGGTGTAGGTGAAGTGTGTGCATGCCAGGGCCAGCTCAGCCTGTTTCTGTGAGTTCCTTTTCCTGTTGGCTAACTCTGTTACTTAGAATTAAAGGTTGATTGGAGTTCAGAATTCAGGTTTACACAAGATAGAATGCAAAGTAGGAAATCTAAACAAATGGTAGAAAATCTGATCCGTAAAGGGGTGAACTAGTGACTTCTATGAGTGTATGTGGCAAAGTGTCAGCCCACCAAAGTCAGCCAGGCTATGCCCACCAAGCAGGAAAACACAGAGCTATCCAATTGTGACAGTTCAAGAGTTCAATGAGAAGTTTCTGTTAATACAAAATGGAAAGTAAAGCACTTCCATCTGTTTCTCCTTGATGAAAATGTTTATTTCAAGGCTATATTCTGCTGCATATGAAGGGTAATGATATTTATCCAAATGCATGCTCAACACTCCAATTCACTCTTAACGTAATTTGAATGCCTTTAGTAACAATGGAAGATGCTCAGATTGACAGCCTCACAGATCAAAGCTCACAGCATGATGGTTTGGGAGAAAATGCAAGACACATACAAGAAAATTAGTTCACAAAAAATATTTTATGCTAGAGACCTACCCAGGTCTAAGGCAGATAGCCTTTGATAACATAATTTGTACAGTCCATCACAAGTTCTGGCCCAGTTATGAAATGGTAGTGTTGCATTCTTCATGCATACAGCAAGTCAAGCCTTAGGCTGTATTACCTTTATTCCAGACTAGTGGCAGTGCAGACATTAGACATTGCAGTCTCCTTTTGCAACACAAATGCACTAGGGAAATGAAGCTGGAGTGCAGAAGACATTTCAGCTAAGCCTGCCTCCAAGCAATGGATTTTAAGCAGTAACATTTTCTCAGGAGCGTACCACAGATTAAGGATAATGCTGTTACCATCAAATGCTTGTTATCTTCAAGTCTAATACACTGGCATATACAAATAACCTGTGGAGGAACAAGCAGGAGAAGCAAATCCAAATACATGATATTGTCTAGCAGGGATCTGGTTTAACTGAAGGCCCAGTTGTGAAGAAGGAAAACAAGTGCATAGAAGAGTTGCAAGTTGATGGAGTTAGAAACCATGTGCAAAAAAAAGGTAAGTATAAAACCTACAGAATGCTCAGGAGTGGTAAAAAAGCAAGGAGGGAAGATCAATGTATTTTGTGGCTAAAGCAGAGTGAAAGGATTCAGGCAAATGTCTTTCTAAAATCTCCATCAACTAATAGAACTGTAAAAAAGAGAACTACAACCCAGCATGACTGTGAAAGAACACCCTTTTTCATAAGACAGTGAGTTCACAAATGATGTATATCGGTTCCTTAGAGCTCAAAATGAATATAGGCTGTATTTATCTGTGTTTTCAGAGATCTGAACCTAATCAAGTTCATGCAGGAAACCTCTGGAGTGACCTGGACCATTTGGGTCCCAGGCTAGAACTCCTAAAAATGTACCTCACACTGACTGATACTCAAGGTTCCTAGACTGAGACTTGCAGATTTTAGTCTATGTTTTCTTTAGTATTTTCTGCTTGCTTTTACTGTGTAAACACTCAAGTTCTTTTCTTTTTGAGTTTTCAACAATGGAATATTTTAGTGATAGAAATGAAATGCTGTAAAACTAATATGGAAAAATGAAGAAGACAGTACGTATGAAATCCGAGTGTGGATGTTTTGTTGTACTAGTTTCCACCACTCAGTTCTGGTCTGTGTGTTCAAATGGCACAAATCCACCTGGAAAACTACAAGGCTGGAGCTCATAAGCTTGGAAGGGTCACTAGGAAAATGCAGTGCTTGCAGGAAATGCTGCTGTGATTTTTGTGGGTTCTCCCACAAAGGCTTCTCTGTTTCAATTGCTACTGGGTCAGTATCAGCACAATGTCAGAAAGCAGTATGACTATGCTTGAGAAGACAGGCAAACCCTCACCTATCCCAACACCAAGGATTCTAGGCCTCATTTCTGCTTCACTTCTGACGGTGGCATCACTGTCTATATGAATTTGATTTGAAATGCCAATACAGAGGGAGAATTTTTTATATGAGTAAAAGTAAACCTCTGTTCAATTGCACTACACATGGTGTTTTGGGATTCTGTCCTGGTTAAATACCAGCTTAAATATTAAAACTCAAGAGGCTGAGAAATAAAAAGATATTAAAACTTGCTGGTAGGCTTCCTGGAACTTTAAGTCGATGGTGACAAGTACATGTACTGCCCATAGCAGTTTTTGCAAGAAGAGGGTTTTAGTCCAGCCAAAGGTCCCAAAAAGCATGGGCTCAGAGGTTATCATTCCTGTGGAAAATTTTTCAGAAATAAAATATGTTAAGTAAATGTTTCAGTCCCCAGCTGTCTCAAAATGGCAGGTAATGAGGTTTCCATAGAATGATTTCTTTGTCAGAAGAATATTCCATATGCTGCAATAGCTAGTCCAGTTTCCTGTTTATGAATGCAGCATCAAAGATGTGAGACTTCCAGTCACTGAGCCTGGATAAATAGAGGGATTCATAGAAGGTAGCCAAATCTAGACCTTGGTTAAACCCATGGAAGATTGCAATTGGCTCTAAAGTGAGCACAACCGGGTCTGGAATGAATACCAGGCTGGTTGCAGCAGTACAAGCTTCCTCGTACAACCCCTCCAGCCCAGGCATTGAGGGGCATCAAAGGTCTTTTCTACATGAAAAAATAGTAGTTCTAAAGTTATAGAAATATGAGGGGTTTTTTTTGTTTTGTTTTGTTTTTTTTTTTCCCCCAAATCCTGCTGGAAGAAGAAATAATGATTTGTAGAAGTCACTATGTCCTCATCTGATGGGAGTAGCAGCTCCTCTGAATGGCTCCTAACCTGTTTCAGTCAAAGTTACTCTGGTTAACAGAACCCTTGTGTTAGAGCTAATGTGGCCCCTTTTGGCTGACACAGGTGAGAGGAGTTTAACTCCCAAGAGAAGCAATACCAGCAGACTCAGAGGACAAAGATCCCTCCCTTCTTTCCACCTGAGCTACTCTGGGCTCGTCTTCATTTCTCCATCTGCCTGCATAAACATCAGGCATCTCTGCATCAGAACTTGTGTTGATGGTTAGCTTTGCCTATTAACGAGAAATGTCTTTATCAGTGAAGTTTAAGGTAATCTGGATATAAATTTATAATTTTTGCTAAACCACGATAAGCTAATGTGCTGGTTTTGACTGAGATGCACTTTATCTTCTTCACAGTGGATAGTAGGGGGCTATGTTTTGGAATTGTGCTGAATACAATGGTGATAATATAGAGATGTATTTGTTATTGCTGAGCAGGGCTTGCACAGAGCCGAGGCCTTTCTGCTTCTCATCCCACCAGTGAGGAGACGGGGGGTGCACAAAAAGTTGGGCAGGGACACAGCTGACCCCAACTGACCTCAAGGGATGTTTCAGACCATACGACATTGTGCTCAGTATATGAAAGCAGGGAGGACATTTAGGGTGATGGCATTTATCTTTCCAAGTAACTGTTATGTGCGATGGAGTCTTGTCCTCCTGGACATGGCTGAACACCTCCCTGTCCATGGGAAGTGGAGAATTCCTTGCATTTCTTTGCCTCTGTGCATGGCTTTTGCTTTTCCTATTAGACTGTCTTTATTCCAACCCACAAGTTTTCTGGCTCTTACTTTTTTAATTCTCTCCCTGATCTTGCTGGTCAGGGAGTAAGAGAGGCTGTGTGGGCTTGGCTGCTGGCTGGGGTTAAACCACCACAGCTGTTCTTATATTCAAATATACCTATTCACCTGTGTTAGACCACTTTTAATGTAGCTGTTTCCCATGAGTTCAGCCTTGGCCTCTGCAGTGCCAATTAAAGTTGTGATGAGGGAGAGGGAAAAAATGGCAATTTCTTTTCTTTACTTGAATCACAGCTGTTGTATTTCAATGATTGGCCATTGTGGTATGTGAAAGCTGTATGGAGGAGAAAAAACCCAGTCACTCCACTGAAAGCTGTTGGTGGTTGAACAGGATGCTTTAAGAAGTGTGAACACATTATCCAAATTAGTTTAATTCTAAATGAAATTGCCTGTTACAAAGCATACATATTAGAGAAGCAAGTGTTGGAAAGGAGGTTCTGGACCCTGTTGACAAAATTCCCAGCTGCAAAGTCAAGTTCATTCCCCACCCAAGTTGTATAATGCTGTGATTCAGTTAGATAATGCTGTGTTTGCTATTTTGATTAGTGTCTTGGCAAAAGAAATTTAATTGGAAAATGCTAGCCCTTTTTATTTTTCATTTTTATTTTCTTGGTTTGTCCCTCTAAATGCTTCCATGTGAGCAACTTCACTCATCTTTAAAGAATGCATGTAGGAAAAAAGAAAAAAAGATGTTTATTGAAGCCTTTAGCTATTACTGCTTGTACTAGATAAGTACAACACGAACAATCTCCTTCCTCTTGATTTTTTGTGGAATTTCACTTAAGGAAGAGTATGTTATATACGAAATGGGGGTTTCTGTACCACCTTGTCTGGCAAGCATGTTTTCTGAAATCTCCTGGTGAGAACAGTCAGGGGTGGTTTCGGGTTTAAACCCGATGTGGTGCAGAACGCTTACAACATTGACTAGAACCGTAGCTTCTGGATTTGGTTTTGCCGTGTCCGTGTCACCCGGTCCCGCAGGCCACGCCGTGCTCTTGGGGAATGCCCAGGCTGCTCATGTGACGGGTGGAATGACCTTTTTTTCTGAGTGTTTTGTTTTTTATAAAACGGGCCTCTTGCTGAAGCCGCCTCTTGGTCAAACCTGTTGTGCGGTTTCTACCCGCGGCCGGCACAGGCCGGTGCGGACTGTCCCCAGGGGCGCTGAGGTCTGTCCCCGGGGGTCGGTGCGGGCTGTCCCTCCGGGGCGCTGAGGGCTGTCCCCGGGGGTCGGTGCGGGCTGTCCCCCCGGGGCGCTGAGGGCTGTCCCCGGGGGTAGGTGCGGGCTGTCCCCCCGGGGCGCTGAGGGCTGTCCCCGGGGGTAGGTGCGGGCTGTCCCCGGGGGTCGGTGCCGGCTGTCCCCCTGGGGCGCTGAGGGCTGTCCCCGGGGGTCGGTGCGGGCTGTCCCCCCGGGGCGCTGAGGGCTGTCCC
>VZTT01043342.1:113738-136535 GCA_013400855.1 Buphagus erythrorhynchus | reverse complement strand
GGTGGGCTGTCCCCCCGGGGCGCCGAGGGCTGTCCCAGGGGGAGGACTGAGGGCTGTCCCCGGGGGTCGGTGCGGGCTGTCCCCCCGGGGGCTGAGGGCTGTCCCAACGGGGGTCGGTGCTGACCGTCCCCCCGGGGCTCACTGCGCTCCGCCGGCCGAGCCCACCGCCCCACGCAGGGTTTGCACCGCCCGGCTCCGGCCCACCTTCACACCGAGGCCGCGGCGGGGCGGGCGGAGTGAACCGGGGCCGCAGCGGCTCCTCCTCCTGCCGCTCCCCGGGCCCGCCCTGCAGCGCCAGCGAGCACCTGGGACGGGCGGCGGCAGCGGCGGCTCCACAGGACCCGCGGTAGGCGCGACCCCGGGACGGGCCGGGGGCTCGGGGCCAGGGCCGCCGGGCGGGGCTGTGGGCCGGGCCCGTGTCCCCGCGGGAACGGGGCCCTGGGGCGGCAGGGGCCGGGACACCCGCGGGGTGACAGCTCAGGGGAGAGGTGAGGGCTTGCAGCAGCTCCGCGGCTGGGAGGAAGCACCGCCTGTTTCATGGGGAAGTGGGGTTTCGGAGGAGAGGGTATGTTTTGCTCTTGTAGTTGCAGTTCGGCCCTTTGCCTGTGTCCGTAGTTTAGCTTGAGTTTATAATGTTGATGTGTACAGTTGTCACGAGAAAGCAGCCTAAGATGGTAAGCTGGCCATTACGCAGTGCTTTTTTTTCTTTTTTCTTTTTTTTTTTTTTTTTTCCTGAAGGCCCCTTTCTNCTTAATTTCAAGTTGTTTTTTTTCTTTTTTTTTTTTTTTTTTTTTTTTTTTTTTTTTTTTTTTCTTTTTTTTTCTTTTTTTTTCTTTTTTTTTCTTTTTTTTCTTTTTTTTTCTTTTTTTTTCTTTTTTTTTCTTTTTTTTTCTTTTTTTTTTTTCCTGAAGGCCCCTTTCTCTAAACTGCTCGTAATGTACTTCAAATGTCTTTAAGATACTTAAGTGTCTTTAAGTGTCTTCAAGTCACTTTAGTTGGCTTAAAACCAAAACTCTTCAAACTCTTGTAATGCTGCAGCTAGATGTGTGACAGAAAAGAGCACAAACATCTCCATATTCAGAAAAGCAGTTCCTTGTCCCATCGTGGGCAGTAAGGGAGTACTTCTGGGGAATGTATTTTTCTTTTTAAATATATTTATAGTAGTTCCTGGAAGCTTCTTCCTGTTAAGGAGGAACTGTGTAGGGATAACGTTTTGAGGGGAGTGGCAGAAGCACGGCAGGCGTCTCAGCCTAGGACGGGGACAGATGGCACTGAGGCCGAAGGTGTGGAGAGAAAACAGGCTGGCGAGGGAGAGGGAAAGTGCTGGTGCAGTGTGTTCTGATGAAGGAGCTGATTGTGAGGGTTATGCACCGGAAAACCCAGCTGCTATCGGAGGTGGGAGGTTCATTCCCTGATACCTCCCCCAGCATACAATTATTTTCTGTGGAGTGAGTCAGTGCTTTACTGGAACACCCATGGTAACGTCAGAAACAATACAAAACCAGTGCAAGTGTATGGTTGCTGAAAAGCTTGAGTGTATGAATGCTTTCCCCATAGCCTGGCTATTTCTGTAATTTCCTGTATTTTGAGTTGTGCTAAGAGTCATGTGGACCATTCTCCTCCCACTGATGCAGCAGATAACTAGAACTGAGCATTGCTTACATGTTTGCCTGTAATAATGATAATAATTTGCCTTAGTATAAGGTCAGGGCCCAAAATGTCTGTACTTAAAATTTCTTGAATAGCCATCACATTCATTTATATGATTTGTCACTTGTTTACCTTATTATTTGTAGTCCCCAGAAGTTTTGAACTGTTAGACTGAAAACTCCATGAAATATCAAAAGTCACTAAAAGATATAACAAAACCAGCGGTAGGATGGAGCTATTTCATGGGGATATTTATGTAGTCAGAATGATAAAGACATAGTGTTAGATAACTTAAAATACATAACCTGATCTGCTATAAAAAAGCCAAGAAGTCTGTCTGATTTGAAGATTACAGGAGACGTTGTTTCGTAGACCTCTAGCAAATTGTGGAAGATGGAGCTTCCATAGGGTCTGTTCAATAGCACTGCATTAGTCAGAGCCAAGATAGAGCTGACCTAATTCTAGTTCTGTGAAGGCAGTGTAAGTAGATATATATATATATAAAAAAAAGAAGCTCTAGTTAAAGCAGCGATATAATTGAAAACAGCAGATGGTTTAATTGTGACTACAGAAATAGTAGGGCTTTTGAACAAACTGAAAGTTTCACTTATTTTTAGCCAAGCCTCTATGTAATCGCTTGTAGAAATGTCTCTGTCAGCTTCAAATTGCTTGGTTGGAGACTTCCATTACATTAAGTATTCAACTGAGTAATGGCACCAATGTGATTTCTTTCGTTTATTTCATACATTTATGTTTACTAGCTTGAACCATGCTTCTTATTGGATATATTTTTTAAGTGTTTTATGTTAACTGTTGGAAATAAGGACAGGGACTTGTCAGCTGTACGCAGTGTTTTGTTTTGAGTTTCTCTTGAATGTAGCAAAAGACTTTTTTTAAAAAAGGAAAGAAAAAGGCTGCATATTTACCCCTCAACGAGCAGCACTTTCACCTATTTGAAACTTGAGTTGTCCCTTTACTTTTGCCAGTTTATTTGAAAGCGGATGTGGTTGACATAAATGCTGAATTTCCTTCAGGCAGTTCCCCAAGCTGGGAAGAATGTAAAGTAGATAAGCAAACCTAAGAACAGCAATAGGTATTTGCTGTGTATTGCTTCCGTTGTTGCTCTGTGTTTGTTCCAGATTTTATCAGTACTCACTAGAGAATCTTGATGAGAAGTTAGATCCTGAATGGGGTCAACCTGGAATCAGTTGCGAGTCAGAGTTGAGACTCAGTGGTGTCCTTCTAAGAGACAATTCTATCACGTTTCTTGTGTGATTCTTGCTTGGCAGCTCGTTTTTTGTTTGTATGTATGCAGTTGTACCCATACTACTCAGCGGTCACAGATGCTGGGTGTGGACCAGTGCCAGCCGTTAGACTGTGGCAACTGGATAAAACAAGCACAGCCCAACACAGCTCCACTACCTGGCTGTTCTCTGTACAGTGCAGTGTCACTGTGCAGTCTGGTCAGTAGCAATGTCCTTGTCTAAGATCTCCAAAGAAAGGGAAACAAGTTCTTCCCAGATGTTGCCTCCTTTTTTCCCTTATGTGCTGTCTGTTTGAGAGAGAATATGCTGTCTTACTTGCTAAGGGAAGGTTAAAGGTCTTTTGGAATTCTTGTTTTGGTTGTTTTTGTTTTTTTTTCTTTTACTGCAAAGTGTGGGTGGTGAGGTTTTTTTTGAGGGCTTTAGGAAAGTGTTCACCAGTAGGAGAGGTGGGCTTCCAATTCAGGCTTTTGGATCCTAACTTCTGGTGGGCTTAAGAACTGTCAAATACATCAGTCCCATATTAAAGATCCAGATGAGTTTTAATGCTTCTGGAGGTCTCTTGTTTGTGCTAAACTTTACTGTAGCCATATAGTCAACATGTATGTGAAGTGATACTTGCTATAATTAATTCCTACACCCCAAAGACCTCTGGCTTGGCTAGAAAAGCATGTCTGATTTTGAACTTTGGCTTAGTGAGTTGTTCTGAATTAGGTGCTAAAGTTATCTGAAGCAGACATGGTGAATATCCCTTTTATTATTGCTAGAGATAACAGCTTTAAGCTTGGGAATTTGCACTTACTCAGTAAACAGTGTACTTACCTGTAGTCAGAATAACTGGTTGTTGGCTCTGCTTGGCAGTGTTTTAAAAATACTTGGTTTTCTATTAGCTAGGAGAATAAATGCATCTTACAAATGTTAGGACTTAGGGGGGAAAATACTTTTCAGTAGTTGTCTTTAAGGACTAAAGCTTTTTTTTTTTGTTGTTGTTGTTTTTTTGTTGGGTTTTTTTTGTTTGTTTGTTTTTTTTTCTCTAGTACAGACTAGATTTGAAGGCTATGGTCTTGCTTTCTTTTCACATTCCTTGTTTATGTTTGCTTTGAAATACCTATCTCTCTATTTTACTACTCTAAAGTTGGTTTTTGAATAATTGTGTTCCTGGAAAGAATTAATCAGCTGAAAATGAGTAATTCCTTATAGCCTGGAATGAATGAAGGTTTGTCCATTTGCTCACTGAGGGGTAGTAACCATCCCAGTGTTGTGGGACAGCTGAATGTGTAAGCCTTCCCTGTGCAGAAAGTGTGAAAGTCGTCACTGTTAAGGAAAAGTGCCTCTTGTTCATGTGGGCAGTCCCCAGGCTGCCAGCAGAGAGGTTTATTCACAGAGTAGGGTATGTCCATGAGGAGTTTAGCTAAGGTCCCGTGCAGCTGCTGCAGTGTGCCTGGCTTTGGGAGCTGTCACTTGAACAGCTGGCTGTCACTCTGGTCTCTGCAGGCCTGATGGGAACCTTTTGTTGTCCTTCAGCTCCTGTTGCCTCTGCCTTTGCAGCGGGGCCACTCCCTGGCTCTGCGCTTCAGGCTTGGGCACAGCAACTAATTAAAAACTGCTGGTGGGAAATGAACATCAGATATTTTTTAGTTACTATTTTAGAGTACTGAATACTACGCTATTGCTGTAGTTCATGGAGTAATTGGTATTTACATATTCTGACTTGCACTAACGGTGTAAAAATTTATTCTTTCGTGGTGGAACTTAAAATAGAGGAGTATAAATCTCTGAGGCATTAGTCAGTTGAGACTGACTAATAGAACATAGTTCAGACTATTTATAGTTTGGTTTTTTTTTTTTTTTTTTTGCAACAAATGATTTTCTGTTATGAGAAGTTATGAGTTTGAAATAGAGCAACCTTATTCTGTTACTTCTTCAAACATCTCATAACCTTAATTTGTTTTTTTTTCTTGCTTGTTTTGTTGTTTGGAAGGTGTCTATCTGTATTGTCATAAATGTTTTTACTGTGTATTTTATGTATTTGAAAGAGAGTGTTGAAGAAAGTGCTACAAAAGGAAGCACTTGCATTAGGGCAGAGTAGGGATCCAAAATGAAACTGACCTCTTGGAATTAACTCACGTTTTTGCTGCACATAAATATTGAAAGTCCATGCAGTTCAACTAAGTTCTTTGGACTTTTAAGCCCTGAGTAAATACGTAGGGCTTCTGTCACTGGAAGGTTTACAGGAGCGTTCTTAGTAATATTTCTACAACTCGGTTGTGGCTTACGGGTGTGTCCCCATTCAGCTTTTCTTTGTTGGACATGGCATCTCTTTTCAGTTCTGTTTTATTTTGACTGAAGCTTGCAAGTGCTACCTTTCTGATGCTCTTCCCCCATACCCCCCCTTGCCCCAGGAGGTCAAAAAGTGCGAGATTATTTTATGTAATAAAAAAATGTATTATATTGAATTAGAAGGATCATCAAAATTGGCAGAGTTCCTGGGTTGTAATACTAGCAAGCAATTCAAATGGAGAGTATTTAAAAAAACCTCATATTTGAGTTTGTTTCTGTTCCACCATCTATTCAGAACTGTGAGTTGGTTTGGATATTTTGTTAAGGAAGCTTTTTTTGATAGGAAGTGGATGATGTGTTAGTACTCTTTAAATATACGTTGTTGGATGAAGTCCAGTAAAGGTTTGTGAAGGTGAATAATGAGTGATAAGATCTGTGTAGAAGAGGTTTCCTGAGTTTTGGGTGGCATGAACTCAGCCCTTTTGGAAGATAAACCCATTCTACTAAATTAGTTTTTTTTGTAGTGAAAGGAAGGCTAGACAGGAGTCACATACATACACAGAAGACTTAATGAAGAAACAGAATTGCAGGACTTTTTATCTGTCAGGATGAAAAATATTACAACTGATACAGCAGAGAACAACCTGTATGCTGCAGTGCATGAGCCAAAGATAAATCTTGCTCAGGCTGGTAAAATAGCAGTTTGCTGGTTCAGTGCTGACTGTGGTTTGTCCTTGTCTTGGAAAAGCACAGTGGTGGATGCCTCAGCTCATATCTGATGAGGAACGACAGCATGTTGTAAGGTGATAAATTCTGTTCTGCTGGTTTCACAATCGGGGATCAGTCTCAGAGCAGGTACTGTAATTTTTAGCTTCAGGCTGCTTTGTCTACTATATCCTGGTAATTAACCTTGTGGAGGAGTCAAGGCCAAGTTTAACTTTACTCGGTGTTCCCCGTGAAAAGGGCATAATTGAACAAATAATTTTGAACAAATAA
Source organism: Buphagus erythrorhynchus (assembly GCA_013400855.1). Classification (NCBI taxonomy): domain Eukaryota; kingdom Metazoa; phylum Chordata; class Aves; order Passeriformes; family Sturnidae; genus Buphagus; species Buphagus erythrorhynchus. The sequence goes on along the minus strand of VZTT01043342.1, from coordinate 130,347 downwards.
AAGTTAAGATTTTTCATCCTTTTTTGTCCTCAAACAAATGGCATGGCGTAGCTGGAGCCTGAACAGCAGCCGCTAAATAAATTCCAGGAATGGATGTGAATGCAGTGGCTGAACTTATTACTATTGTACCTTGAAACAGAAGTTTTCTGGCAGCCTTGAAGTTTTCTTCTTTATTTCTGCCATCATTATGGAATTTGTATTTTTGTTATAAATTTCTTGAGTTGTAGTCCTTTCCTTCTGTGCTGTATCTTACAGAAGCGTATTTTCAAGATTTCTGTTGAAAGTCTGCCACAGATTTAACCTTTTATGAGCACGTCTGTTCCCTCTTAGCTTTGCCAATCAGCAGGAAAATGCTCAAGAGCCTGAACAGTTTGTAGCTTGCAGAGTGAAGCACGATAGCAATGTTCATGGTGAGAGTAAAACCTCAGGTCTTTATTTAGAGCTCTGAGGTGGACCTCTGGGATTGAATACTGGGAATGGGGAGAGGACCTTGACAGTAGTTGTTCTTTATTTTCTTCAAGGCACTCCCTCTTTCCATGTGTGGTTTGGTTGTTTGGATTTTTCCCTTTTCTTGTGCACTACATTTTTTATGACTGAGCAAACAGAGACCTTGCTGTTCCTGTATCCTCCCACGCAATATTTGTATAGCAGGGTGGGTTTCCACATTTTCTGTTCCCTCACCTATGTCACCCCTTTGTTATCAGCAGGCAACTGCTGCTCATCACAAACAATTTTAGTAAAATATTGTGAATGTAGCAGGAGAAAGTGTGGAAGATGAGATTAGAAGGTGAAATGAAGGCTGAGTTGAGGGAATGGTTGGGAAAGGTAACTTTCTGTGTTTATATTTCTAAAGTTAGAGTACTGGCCAACAGATGCTCAAATGAACTGCAGAAAAGGTGGTGAACAGGGAAGTTTCTGAACATGAGAAGTTGATGTGTTTGCAGATCTAGTTTGCCTGGAATCAAACCAGTCTGGGAAAATTTCCCTTTGGAAAAGCCCTGGATAAATACAGTGTTCAAAAGAAGCAAGTGGAACATTTTTATATAGAAACTAACATTTTTTCAGGTTGCTGAAGTTGGCTGTTTTTTCTCAACCTCAGCTTTCATTGCCAAAGAGCTCTTTTAATGTTGGGTTTTTTTCCAATTTGAAATGAGCATTCTGTATGGGATTAAAAGCAAGCAAACAGCCTTGCTAAGAAAAACAAAACCTATCCCATTGCTTCTCACACGCTACCACAAAAAAAAAAAAAATTCTTGCCTTAAATTTGTACCTAAAACTTTATTGAAAAGGCATCTTACGATTTTTTTGAGTACTCTGTCTTTACTGTATTTACATGTAAAGCTAAAACATAACTAAAAATACAATTACGGTTGTACCTGAAGAAATAACACTAATTTCAGTGTTGTAATAATTTGTATGTAAAAATGTACACATTGATGTTATGCTTGCTAAGAATCTAGCTTGTGGGGGTTCTTGGGTTGTTTTTTGAATGACATGGTAATAATTGTTCTTACTTTTTTTCCGTGCTTTATTACGTGAAGTTCATTTCTGAATAAGAGAGGCTCTGAAGCATGCCAGACTGCCTTCTGTTGAGTTTTTTTAATGTTTTTTTTTTTTTTTCCTGCTGGCCTCTCTGCACTTCCATGCTGGGGTACCTGCCCAGAGGTGGCATCGTGGGCCTGGGGCCCAGCAGCTCCCTCTGGCAATTGTGTGGCCAGGTGCCAGGAGGGAGGAAGCTGCCTGCTCGTTTTTCCAGCAGCAGAGGGAGAATACGTGTTCTGCCTTTTGTTTCTCAGCCTTGTGACCTTGGAGTCAGTCTTTGCATGGGTAACAGCAGGCATTGCTTTTCTAATGCTGAGAAGCTGCATTCACTTATTTATTGATTCTGTTAGATGCTACGTACTGGAGCAGAAGTAAGGTAGGGTTGTAACTTTTGGTATGCTCTGTTCATTGCAGTTTCTGTTAGTTAATTTCTCTCTCTTTAAATCTAAATGAGTATATGCAGCATGAAGTCCTAACAGTTTCCAAGTAAATTGCATGTTTCCTAAGTGTATTTCCTTATTAAAAAACAGAACCACAAAAAAAGGTTTCTCCATTTCAGTGTTGCTGTGCAATAGAGCCATGCAAACCTGAAAGGGAAGTTAATGTGATCATGCAGAATGAAAACAATTTCACAAGAACAGCACCCCTGCCAACCAAATCCAAAACAAAATTCCACAGCTGAAACTCAAAACACAGTAAAACATGCCACATGCGAAAGATAGTGCTTTAGGGGAAAGAGGGGGAAAAAAAGAGAAAGGGATAATTTACGCAGCAATTCTGAAAATAGACTGGGACTTGTCATTTAAAATAACCTTCAAGTACTTAACACTCATTATGGATATTTTCTTCGTAGTTACTTTTACCATTCTTCCTGGTAGTTGTTCTGTTTAAAATAAGGCCTTTGTATTCTGGAGGCTAGTTTTCATTTTGTCCTTCATTTAGCTGTTCTTCCTTTTTGACCTCTGCTTCTATTTTGGACAGCTAATGACTTTGTGCACTTCTGTGCTGACAGAGGCACTATCCATTTTGAGAGACCCAGTTTGTCCTAGTGATCTTATCCTATCAGTAAATGCTTCATATTTTATGGCAATGCTGTAAGCATGAAGGTGTATCCCTTCTCCTTCTTACTCTGACCTTGCACTTCTGCAGATGTTTGCATTTAGGTGCCTTCTAACGACTTGTTAAAGTTACTCACTTGAAGACTAGCTTCTTTGTAAGATGATTTTCTACTTTTCATTGATAAGACAATTCTGTATAGGCTGGAAACTTGTGGAGGTTTTAATGGCACAGTTAAGGAAGCATGTTCAAGTAATACATCCCTAACAATGTAATAGAGCAAGCAGTAAGTAGCAACTGCAGCAAATAAGAAAAATAGTGTGAGGAATGACTCTGCAACTGCTCAGCTATCTGGTTATTAGTCCAGCAGAAGGAAACAGGAAGAGATTTCTAAGAGAAAAGCTGGGACAAAGTGTGCGTATTCTGTCTAAATTTTGGTAACTGGCTACTGCACAGATGTTGCCTCTTAGCATTATGTGGTGTGATGAATGAAGTGTTACAGAAAATAACTGTATCACACCTACTTTCCAGATCTTTGTGATGAGTTACCCGGGCTATCCCCCAGCAGGTGGATATCCACCATCTGCCCCAGGTAAGTTGTTCAGATGAAGTAAACATTAAATGCAGTGGTGGTCCTATCTGGAGGGGGAATATGGGAGGGATGAAGAGCAAGACTATGGAGGGTTTACTTGACTCCCCAAAGCTTTCTGTACTCACTTGTTATGTCCTGTTTTATCTGGGCTGGGGATTCTGATTTGTCTAATATGTGTGTTCTGCCATGTGCTCATATAGTAAGGTCCAACTTCATTCATCTCGAATAAAGCACAGAGCATTATGAGATGGTCTTAACTTGACCAAATCTAATAAATGAGAAGATCAGTGTCCAGTTCATACTGAGTCTTCACGGTGGGTGGTGAGACAAATGACTATGGGGAGAAATCATTCATACAGCTTAAAACCATAGCCCCCAAACAAATAGGTAATTATCCTTAATTCACTATTCCTAGGCAGGTGGTTGCATACAGAAGGGAATTATAATAAGCAATTATAGTAACATAAAGCTTATTAAATACTCAACCACTGCTTGGTTATCAAGCTGAACTTCACAGTTGTTAGTGTTGTTGAAAGGCAGAAAGAAAGGACTGGAGTCATGCAGGTATGGTGAAGTGTGGAGTTAGGCAGGCTAGCTCAGGAAGGGGAAGCAGTGTACAGTGAGAAGGCCAGCTAGCTAGGAGGATAAAGCCTATTTCTCAGCAGAGTATTCTGTCTTAAGTTAGACCATACTGCTGTGTTCAGACAAGTTTTATGACTTGGTGTCTGTAAATGTGCTGTTGTACTCTGTGGACACCTCTCAAATTAGCAAAGTAAGTGGAATTAATAATATCTTCCTACTGGAATACCCAGACAACTTTGTACTTTAGGTGTTCTCAAGTCGAAATAGGGTGTTAACAGTCTGGAGTGCTAACCTTCAAAGAGGTTTCAGTTGTTTTAAGTGAAAACTTACAGATTCAGTGATAACTAACATGACTAGAAATACCCAGTGAGACTTCTCTTTTTATAATTGCATTGCTACCTTGCACTTTTTCAGTTGATTTTTCTGTTAGTGTTGAAAATACATTACATTAGAAATTTAAATTGGAAGAACTTTGAAAAAGCATAGTTTCTTGTTTCAGCACATCTGTGTTTGATTTCAGGTAGCAGTCCTTGGGGTGGTGCTGCCTATCCGCCCCCTTCAAATCCACCTCCAATTGGTCTGGAAAATGTGGCTGGCTATGCCAACCAGTTCAATCCCAGCCACATGGCTGGAATGGTGAGTTTGCTTGCATTTAATGTGTTTCACTGTAATGTCCTTAAGAGCAAAGTTGTGTTTCTGGCATTGTCATTGAGAGGTTCATCACTTGAATTCTGTGCCTGTATGTCTAATCTGTTTAAGTGTTGAGTATTCAATATTGCCTATTGAAGAAAATGGTTACTGCAAGCTATTTCTTATTTTAGGAAAACAGAGCACTAGTTAAATGTTGTTAACAGTCTAACTTCAAAAGTCATGGACATAAAACTAATATAACTTGGCGTTTGCTGTGTAGAGGAACAGGGAACTATTAACACAGAATATCCACTGTTAATACATTCACATGGGCAAACACAGTCTGGATTTTGCCTATTGCCTGGATTTTGACCAGTCAAAGTAAGGAAAAAGGCTGTGTAATTAAAGGTATCAATGATTTGTCCTTGAAAAGAATATGGGATCAAGAGTCTCTTACAAACACTGATGTTTAACAGGTGGAAGTAAAAACCTTTTACATTGACTGAAGAAAATGTAGATGTTTCCAATGTGATTTTTTTTCATAGAGCAGAAGTGAGTGACACTTCTGACAACTTCTGTCTTCAGGAGTCTGTTATGCTGCATAACGAATGCAGTTTGTAGGAAGATATTTGCATTATAGATGTCTTTCTGAGGCAGTGATAAAATGAAGTGATTTGGCAGCCAGCAGGCAAACTGAGCAACAAACTATCTAGGGTGCAGGAGGCAATATCCACAGCAACTAGTTTCTGACAATGCTGCAATCATTAAATGTCACTTCTGGTTTCTCTCTAGAAGAGGAGTTTCAGTAGTAAGATTTTGATGTGGAGTGGAATATCTTCATTTCAGTTTCTGCAGAAGTCTTTCCAAATGTAGTCCAGGAACTCCTGCTAGTTGTAAACTACTAACACATCATAAAACAGCCACAAGTTGCTTAAAGTCCATGCACCCTTGTGATCACATGAGGCAGCCATGGGCAAAGAAGGGATTATTTTGTGTAAAGTTTTAGGCAGATTTTTTCCATCCTGCTTGCTATCTTTTGCAGATAAAGAGCTATCTATCTGTGTTCGTGGGGAGGGAGGTTGTATTATACTGAACATGTTACTGAAACTCAGCTGTTTGTACTCCTTCCTGCTTTATTGCTGTCATTGCAGGCATCCAACCTGGCAGGGACCTTTGGAGGGGCAAACATACCACAAAGCATGTATCCTTCCACACCTGGGGGTTATCCACCAGTTCCTCCAGGTGGCTTTGGGCAGCCCCCGCCAGGACAGCAGCCCTCGTACGGAGGGTACGCTCCGCCTGGAGGAAATCCACCATCCGGAATGGCACCTTACCCTGGCTACGGGGGTGGCCCTGTGCCAGGCCAGCCCACACCACCGCCTGGTCAGCAGCCTATGAACTACCCAGGATTTCCAGCAACTCACCCAGGGCAGCAGCCCATGCCAAATTATCCAGCAGGTCCGGCTGTGAACCCATCTATGCCCTCTTACTCAGGAAGTACAGGGCCTGCAGTCACTCCTGTAACAGTAAGAGCATTCACTGCTTTTCTTTTGAGGTGTGACTGTATGTATGTTCCTCTACGTTTTCTTTGTGTGTATTAGTGTAAACTAATCATAAAATTGAAAAGAAAGTTACGAAGTTTGTGTAAATAGAGATCGAACCTTTTCAAATGCAAGCAGTATAGGCTCATGTGTCTTGAAACAAATTGTTTTACCATAGTATCCAAGAAAAAAAGATTTTACGTGAATTCAAATTAATTAATCTTGCCTTTCCTAATTTTAGCAAGTACTGCCAGTTATATATAAAGTGTCATCAAACCTTAATTAATTGGAAGGCAGATTTAATGTCAGCAAACCTTGATCTTGCATTTTCTTGTAATTTTTGTCTAGAAATTAACAAATTTCTTAAGGCAGGGCTGGTTTGAGTTTTCTCTATTACTTTTCTCACAAAAAGAAGACTGATAGTAGTGATCATCTTTCCTAAGTAGTCAACCACAGTATTTCACTATTTAACACTAATATATTGTTAACACTACTACTGTTTAACACTATTGATCTCATTTTAGCATGGAAACAGAGGTACGATCACTGATGCACCGGGTTTTGACCCTCTGAAGGATGCAGAAGTCTTAAGGAAGGCTATGAAAGGATTTGGTGAGCAGTCTGAGGATTTACAGTTCAGTTAAAAGTAGAATTGCATCTCCATTCAGCACTGATCTTTTTCTATTGCTATGTGTGTACTGAGTGGGATAGCTCACATGTGATTGTCCTTGGTTATTAGAAGTATTACTGGCAGTTCATGTAGGCATAAAGAATATCATGAGTTTGGTTTAGGTTTTCTTTGTATTCTTACTGTGTTTGTGAGCTTGAAGTTCAGTGCTTGTACACAAGAGTAGATACTGTAGATGAATTCAAGGCATTCATGTCCTTCTGCTGGGTTTAGAACAGGATGAAATAGAGGCAGAAAGCAGAATCTGACATGAGGGGATGCTCATTCTCTGGTGTCTGTGTGCGTGTACAGGAACCGATGAGCAGGCGATCATCGATTGTCTTGGAAGTCGTTCAAACAAGCAACGGCAGCAGATAATCCTCTCCTTCAAAACAGCTTATGGAAAGGTAAGTACATTGTGAGAACAGGAGGAAGAAGAATAAGAGCCTATATCCCTTCAGTGGCAGTCAGAAGACTTAGTGCTGGGAGAAAAGATTGGGAGGTGCATTAGGGGAAGATGGTTCCTAAGTCATAGCCAGTTCAGAGTTCTACATTTTACCCACGGTTGACTTCTTGATGCAGTGTTGCAGATGAAACATGTAAAGCAGTTTCTATGCTAAATGGTTACTTTGACTCTTTGGTCTGTGCAGTCTATTTAATTGGACATTACTGACCTCAGTGCAGACATTCCATTTATGCTGGTTTTAGTGTTTAGTGGAATAGCTTTACTTTGAACATATATTACTGATGCTCATACATAAAGAATTCTTAGTAAAATGTGTATTTTTGGTGCTTGTTTTTGTCAAGTTTGATCTTTACTCATTTTTTTCCTTGTTTTTCCTTTTCATTAGGATTTGATCAAGGATCTCAAGTCTGAGCTATCAGGTAACTTTGAGAGGACAATCTTGGCAATGATGAAGACACCTGTCATGTTTGATGCTTATGAAATCAAGGAAGCTATAAAGGTTTGTGTAGGAGATACAAATTTATAAGATAGAGGAAATAGTTGAGCTGATAAAATATTTGGTTGCTATTTAAAAGTTTGAACTTACTTGGGATTACTTGCTTTGACTTCCTATACAAGGTTATATTCTGATTTTTTTCCTGTATAATTTTATTATATTTCTTTTACACTAGGTTGTAGAAATCAAGAATCTGAAATGTTTCTCCTTTGCTTGTTTTAGGGTGTTGGCACAGATGAAAATTGTCTCATTGAAATCTTAGCTTCCCGCAGTAATGAGCATATTCAGGAACTCAGCAGGGTCTATAAAGCAGGTTAGATTTGTTGCATCAAAATTTTCTTCCTTTTCTTACTTAATCACTGACTTAGAGTAAAAATTTAGGAAATGAGCAGGGTTGTATGAGGATTCATGACTGCCTCTTTTCCAGAATATAAGAAAACTCTGGAGGAAGCAATAAAAAGTGACACGTCTGGACACTTTCAGAGGCTTTTAATTTCACTTGCTCAGGTATTTGCCTGCTGGGATTTTGGAATTTGTTTGTTGTGTGTTTGTAGGTGGTGTGGATTTGGTTTGGTTTTGTTTTTTTTTTAATTTAACAAAAAAGTAACCCATCAGAGCCCTCGATAACACTTTTGTATCTTCTCATTCTTTCAGGGAAACAGAGATGAAAGTACAAATGTTGACATGTCTGTTGTCCAAAGAGATGTACAGGTCAGTAGAAATGCTTAATAATTTCTAATTATAGTCAACTCAATTTTCTGAAATTTGACTGTGTGGATTCTGCTTACTGCTGGTTTTGGATACCTTGTGACTTCTTCTGATGCAGTGTTTATGTTTGAGTGGATGGAAGGGATACAAAAAGCTGCAACAGAATATTAGAGCTATCAATAGAGTATTAGAGCTATGTAGGTGCAATATAGAGATGAAGCTCTTGGGAATACAGTCCATAGGATATTTTACCGCTCTTTCTATCAGGTCTTTGGCTTTTCCAAGTGTTGGATTGTGCTGCTTACTAAAGAAATTGTCCAAAGAGATTTGAGGTGATATGTGTGTAGATTAAATTTAAACTATTCGACACCTGCATTAGCCTTTGCGTGTTTTTTAAGGAAGTCTGGAGTTTTGCAGCAAATAAGGCACTTGGACTTAGTGATGCTTGCCCCATTTCTTTTTCTGTATGTTCCATTTAACAACATAGCAAAGGGAAAACCCTGGATTGTTTTGTATTACTATTGTGCCATACTAGTATCATTTAAATAGTAATGTCGTTAGCTTTCTACATAGTGTGCCTTAGTCAAAGTACAAGAACGTCCCAGAACACACCTAGAATTATAGAAGAAAAGCTAGATATAAGGACCACTAGGAAGAATAATTTTCAGGTACTTTTTGAACAATGTCCCCTCCTTTAGTAATTTGGAGCTCTTGTGTTTGAGCACTTATGCATCAGCAAGCTAGGAAGACTGCAAGCATAGCATATTATTGGAAGGCTAGAACTAGTTGCTATTTGTTGCTTGCTTCTATTTTGCAGTAGTACATAGGCTAAGAAATAAGTATAAAAGGAGGAGAGGCTGCTAGGAAGCAAATCTGTAACTCAGCTGTTAAGCCTGACTACTTTTCTGAGTAATGAAGTGTGAATTCCCTTCTGTGCTCAGGAATTGTATGCAGCTGGAGAGAACCGTCTAGGAACTGATGAATCCAAGTTCAATGCCATTCTGTGTGCAAGAAGCAGGGCCCACCTTAGAGCAGGTAACTGTCCTATGTAAACAGTAACTTGATTCTGTTGTGTGTAATGATAAAAATGTACAACATTGCTCTGTGCCTGAATTTTCTCCATCTGTAAAATGAGCCCAACAAGATAGCAATGAAAATCAGGGTGAATTCTGCTGAGGAAGAGTCACCTTTCTTAAATATCAGAGGAAGTAGAGGTCACACTTGTTCAAATGATCCTCTGAATTGAAGAAAAAATTGAAAGAATTGAAAAACTAGAATTGTTTCAGTCTTGCATACTTGTGTGTGCAAGACACTTGCAATCCTTCATTTTACTTGCAAATGTAAGGTGCTACATCTGTCTGTTGTGGTGGAAATGTTTTAGTAACTACATAGAACTTTTACAATGTGCTGTTGGCATGCGAGGTGCTTATATGGAGGAAAGGGGTGTGTATGAGAACCTGAATATTTTCTTAATTTTATTGAGACCCAAAGCTTTCCTAAAAAACTTGCCATGCTTTCTTGGTCTAACCCTTTAATGGAAATGACAATCCTGGCAAGCTAGAAGGAGCACGATAGCATGTAAATGGTTGGTAACAAAGTATTAATCCTTGAGATGTTCAAACTAGTGTGAGTTCACTGTAGTATCCAGCTGAGAAGTGCTATTGAAATGAAGCCATCCAGCACATCCCAGTGCCCCCTCTTGTTGCAGAGCTGAAATCTCTCCTTTCCATTAACAGTCTTCAGTGAGTACCAGAGGATGTGTAACCGGGACATTGAAAGCAGCATATGTCGTGAAATGTCTGGAGATCTGGAGAAGGGCATGCTGGCAGTGGGTATGTGCCACCTTGGAAGTTCATTCCTGCTATTCTGCTACAGCTGGCACCTGTGACTTCAGCTAAGGGTGTTCTTATTAGTAGTAATTCTGGTTTTCTGCATTTTTATGTTGAGCTTTCTGTGAAGTCATTTGTGATTTAGTAAAGTGGGGCACTTAATTCACCTCAAAATGACAGATGGATTTAAATTAAATTCAGGCAGAATTTAAATTTCACATGTTAAAATGGGGAGAATGATTAATTATAATTAAAACTGTTTTAGGAAGTGAACTTGTACCAGCTGCTGAGTCAGTGAGAATGGAGTATTTGGGACAATTTTGGAAATCCAGCAAAATACAAGCATTAACCCTCTCATTAGTTACCTCTGCCTCTATTTAGTAGAAAGAAAATTTAGATTTGATTGCAGAGGTGTTACTTTTTCCACATTTTCTGTGGCTACAATTTTATTAAATCTTTGTTTTTAATTGCCCCCAGTACTGAGGAGTGAAAACTCTTACCTCAGGTCTACTGTTGTCTCTTCAGAAGCAGTCATTTGTTTCCATGAGATTGGGACAAAGCCTCAGGTTGCTGTGCAGTAGTTTTATTTAAAAGGCTTTATTAGAGATATAACTGTGAACCACTTTCTTGTCTTTTGTCCTTACATCTCAATTTCTTTTTCTGTTTATTACTGTAAATATACTGCGGTATCTAGAGCTCCTGCTTTAAATGTGTTGTTCTTTGGTTTTGAATATGGTATTGATGTAACCAAAAAAACCTCCCCAAACAACCACATACACAAAACCCAAAAACTCCTACCAAAATAGGAAAAATGAACTTTGTATCACTTGGAAATGAGATAGGAGAGGATATTTGGTTCAACCACAACAGATTTTTTTCACTGAAGTTTGTAACAAAATCTTGGCAAAATGAAAATCAATTTTAAAAGCCTCATTTTTTCACTCCTGTCTTGTGCATATGTGAGCTACCTAACTGCTGTTCTTATTCTGCTTGGCCACACTGTCATTGTACTGATCTTTTAATGACCCAAACTGGATCTAGCTCATTGTGTCTGATTCATTTGCAGACCTTTTCCAGGATTCAAACTTTGTCACCTCAAAAACTATTATTAGAAAACCAAGCTTAGGGAAAAGAGATTTCTCTGTCTGTAGAAAAAGATTGCCTTGGTAAAGAAACTGCTCAGGGTTTAGAAGCCATTTGACTTCATGGAACTTCATAGTAGCTTGACAGGTCTCCATGTAGATCCAGATTCAAAACTGAGACTTGTAGCTGGCAAACAAGTCAATAGCCTTTTGAGCGTGGCTTATTATTAATATTCACTGAATAACTCCCTTTATTAAATAGATTCTGTGGGGGTTTTTATTTATGTGTATATACACATATATCTATATCAGTAAATGGTATTAACATCATTTGTTCTGTAAACCTTATTTGCAGGAAAAAAGGGGTTTCTAATTGAAAATATTTAATTTTGCTTTCTTTAAAGCCTTCTGGATTGTACAACTGGTAACTTAATATCTTTAAGCATCTTAGAATGCAAGTGTGTTGTGTTAGCTAAATACAGTGAGACAGAAACATGCATTTCATTTTGTCATTCATTTTTGAATAGTATTGTACATATCATTGACAGTTGTGTGGTGAACTGCTTATCTCTCATCTACATTTTCCTACTGAGAAAAGTACTTCTTCCTATACAGAATGTGTGTTGCTATGAAAAACATATCTGGGTTTACACCTTTAGTTATGTGGTGTTTCTGTGTGATTGATTTTGATACCCTACTGTGCTATTAAATGTCAAGTGTGGTCTGTTTCCTCTGTAGTTTGCCACAGTTTGCATGATTGTTTACTTGTAAGCAACATTGCATCAATATATAGATTTTAATTCTGATTAGTGATGGAGGATTCTTTCATTATCCTCATTAACATGACAGTAATTTGACTTAGATTTTGCTCTTTCAGATATCTAATGAACTGTGCTAATTAATTATACCATCCAGTCATTACTAAATGAGCATGTTAAAAATTTTTCTGGAGTCCTACTGAACTTTGTGGCTAAAATAAGACTTTAAAATAAGGGTTGTGATGATTCACCCTTAAGGAGAAGGAACCACCTAAGATTCTCTGCTATCATAGGTGGTTTCCTAATTTGTTCTAGGGCAGCACTTGAATTTGTCACACCTTGCAGATGCATGGCCTAAAAGTTTAGAATTAAGAAGCCAGGAGCACCACTACCTATGTGTTCCTTCAAGTCTTCTGCCCCCTCCTCATCCTCTCTTTTTCCTTCATAAACAAGAATCTGATCATTAGAATTCAAAGGTTCATTATGACTTCTTCACACTGGATGGTTTCTGGTGACAGAAGTGTTTGCTTTGAGCCATGCAGTGTAGGTTCTTTAACTGCATTGCAGCTACTGTTTGGATTAAAAATAATTTCAGTGACTAAAAGTGACTGAAGGCATGGAAGCTGCATTGTATCAAGTGTATGTTTATGTAAAATTCAAGCATGTGACTATGTTGGATAAACTCAAAAAATGACAGAGTTCTGACTGAGGAGGAATGCCTGATTTCTGTAATAGTGTTCTCTGTTCCTTTTTGCAGTTAAGTGTCTCAAGAACACGCCAGCTTTTTTTGCAGAGAGATTACATAAAGCAATGAAGGTAGGTGTCTGTGACAAGTTACGTAAACTTACAGTGTGTTTTTTTTTAAGCCCCTTGTACAGCTCTTGGAAAGGAACTGTGCAGCTGAAGGGATTACATTTTTTCAGTGGGCAGATGACTAACAGGATGCAGTCGTTATTATGAAAGGCTGGAAAAACCTAGCAAAGCTGATCCAGCTTAACTGAGCGATGAATACAACCATACATAAAACAAAAATCTTCACTTGGTGAAATACAAATATGCTTAAAACTCATTGAAATTGGTACTTTTAAAGTAGGGAATTCTAGCAGAAATAAATAAGTAAGCCATTTAACTCACCAAATTTTCTTGACCCCTCTGTACCTCTGTCAATCCCCTTCTTTTTTTCGAGCTGTTCTTGTGCAGAGAAATTGGTGTCCTACCACTCTGGTAGTGGAAGTTTAATCTAAGTTTAATCTAAGTTTAATCTATTAAACTTAAGGTAAATCGTAGGCCTAATTTTGTTCAAGCTTATTAAGTCAGTGGGCTTATGGTAGTAAATAGGCATTTAATTTTTTTACTAGTGCTGTATCATACACTTTTCAATGCATTATGTTGCTGCTTTGTTTGTTTCAGGGAGCGGGAACAAAGGACAGGACACTGATCCGGATCATGGTGTCGCGCAGCGAGGTTGACCTGCTGGACATACGTGCAGAGTACAAGAGGATGTATGGCAAATCTCTCTACTCAGATATCACTGTAAGACTTGGACACCTTACCTTCCCTGCCATGACAGCCTTGTGCTGGCAAAACACTGCTCTTGAGCTGAACAGCTGTTACCTGCACTGAGTGTAGCTGGCTATGTTGGATTGCTGCATCTGCCAGGAGCGTGGGGGCTGAGGGCCAGAGGATTGAGAGCACCTGGGTATGCTTGGGGGCTAGAGATGGGGAGGAAGCTAACAGCCAAGGAAGGAAAGGGAAATTGGTCCAGAGGGGTTTCTGAGACCCCTCTATCCCAATCTCCTTACATGATCTTGTGGGAGCTGCTCAGTCCTCCAGTTGAGTAACAGCGGTGCTCTTTTTGCTTTGTGTGTTGGAAGAATATAAAGCTTCTAAAAATCTTCTGAAGGATTGCCTCCTCTTTCTCTTGAAAGCACAAGATTTTGCAAATAGTCTAAACTTCAGATTTTTGAGCAGTTGATCCACCCTCCTAGTGCTATTAAGAGCTGTAGCAACAGCAAAGAGGATGCCTGGCCCATGGCAGGGTAATAAGAGCTGGAGGAGAGTGAGTGGTGTCACTTTAATTTACCTTGTAATGAGGATGCCAAACCTGTTAAGCCCCTGTTTATTCCTTCTGCTGTGAACACTGAGGGTCTGTAATGTGGTGGTCTTTGGAAAGAATCCTGTAGACATTCTGGAGGTTAGCATGTGCCAAATGTTTCTTCTACAGTCGTTGCATGCCCTATAACCACCAATGTATGACTAAAAAGCAGTGAGACATTGGTGGAAAAGCTCAGTACTGCTTCTTCCTCCCATTCCTTGTTTGATCTGGCGTTTTAATTTACCATTGAGAAGCAGAACAGGTCTTATCTATTTAATGGACTGAACTTGGTCAAAACTCTGCTTCAGAAAACATGAGGTGTGCATGTCCACAGTTAGGTATATGTAAACTCTGCTGCTTATTTCTGTAAAAGTAGAGCCAAAAATATCCCTGGAAGGAAATTTCTTAGTTTTTCAGCTGTGGCTTCATCTCTTTTGGTTGTTCTTCAACTTTTCTTTTTCTGGGTTCATTTTCAGGGTGATACTTCAGGAGACTACCGGAAAATCCTACTCAAGTTGTGTGGTGGAAATGACTAAATGGAGCATTGAGCTTTTTTTAAAAAAAGCTGCTATTTTCATGTACTTGCTGCAGAGCATCTTTTTTTTCTCCATAAGTAAATATGTAATTACCTGTTTCTTCTAAAGCAATTGCATTTCAAACTATAATATTGCATATATCTTCAGTTCAAAAGTAGTAGGTAATAAATGCCAAAACCCCCCAAAATACCAAGCTTATGTGCCATCTACTCAGGATTCTGTATAACACCCTCAGCAATCCATGGATAACAGGTCATTATTTCTTTTCTGCTTATATCATGCTGAAAGAGTGTTTGTTTTATGAAACAAAAATCACAGTTGTATGATTTAAGATGTTCTTTTGTATAAACATAGAGTGCCATTTTAATGCAAGTTTTATATCTATTGTATGCAGAGTTGGTTTCGGGCTAGCCCACTTCCTTATGTGTGGAGATAGCAGCCTCGAGGTTTTGTGTCTGGTTAAGACTTGTTTTATAGAAGTTTTGTCAAGTTCTGTTTTTTTTTACCTTGATTCTTTTCAAGGAAGATGTGTTCCACATTTCATTCTTGCTAAGGCAGTAGTAATGTTGACAGAGTAAAGATTCTGTCATTAATGTTCAAAGGTTTTGGATTGTGCCTTAAATATATATATGTAAGAAGAGATTATGAAATTAAAGCTGTCTAAGTCTTTGCAGACTGTGCCTTTTGGTGTTTATATTGATGTATGTGAGTTATGACTCAGTTTATGTAACTTAGTTTTTCCACAGAAGTTCTTTTCCACAGGATTATTCAGAAATTGTTGTTTTGATAAATGTTTGGGAGTTGCGTGCTGTTGATGAGCGATTGTCTGTACATGATACATGTAATCTGTAGTTATTGCTCAGTATTTTCATTTTGCATGTTGTAATTTCTTACTCTTGGAGCTCTGCATTTTTATTCCCTGCTGGCATGGATGACATCTTTTCTGCCTGTTGTTCTCAAAATAAAAACACATGAAGGTAAAATGTACAAAACGAGGGAAAGGTTTTTTAACTAGGTCAGTGAAAATAGACTGCTCATTAATCAAGAATGTGCAAACTCCCCTTACTTCACACATATAAGTGTGCTTCCTCTGTTGTGTAAGGGTCAGGCAGGTCCTTTTTCCTAGAAGTTGTATTGCCATTTGTCTTGAAAGAAAAAGGCAATGACCTGGATTTAATTCTGGATTGCATTGTCACCATGGCAGGGGAGGGGAATGTAAAGATTACAGAATAGGGTAGCCGTGTGCCCAAATGATGGATTCTGACTGGGACTTGCTGACAGGACTCCCATTTTGGTCAATGGCAGCTGTGTGTCCTGTGTCCAAAGGCAGACTCATTTCTGTCAGACAATCTGAGCATGTCTTGAGAGGAATTTGCAGCTGGAAGTTTATCTTTGTCAGCTGAAACAAATGGGAGGATTTCACTTCTTTGCCAAGAAGGGAAGGAGGAAGCTTTTGAATTAAGGGAAGTTTGTTAGCTGTGCTTTAGTCCTGAACACCACCTGATCTTCTTTTCTTACTGACAATGCTGCATTTGAAAGGCAGTTTTGATAAAGCAAAGCTCCTGAAAGATTTAGAATGCAAAGTTTGAAACAGGGTCTGAAAGCAAGTACCTTTTTATTATAAAGCACAGCAATGCAGAAGACAAACTACAGCTGAGGATTGTTCACCCTGCACAAATTCTGGAAACACAAGCTTATTAAATGATCAGAAGTGCAACTGTTCATGACAACCACACTGTTACATTCAGCTGTCTTCTGTCTTCACAGTGCTCAGCTGGTATCTGTAGAGAGAAGAGCTGACATAATTATTTTTGGTTATGAGATCAGGANAGCAATCTGGCAGTTGTTGCAAGATTCATCTGAGCAGTGCTTGCTATAGGTTTGCTGCAAATGTGCTGATTTCCACTTTAAATTCACTGCAATGCTTTACTGGAATACTCCCTCTATTGCAGGGGAGTAACTTAATTGATAACCTGTTAACTGCCCCTCACAGAAAACTGTAAACTTCAATGGATAACAAAGTTGGTGA
>VZTT01043342.1:45442-110049 GCA_013400855.1 Buphagus erythrorhynchus | reverse complement strand
ATCACTCAGACCCACAGAATTAGTGCAGTGCCTGAAAAAGCTGACAAACGGACCAAGCCTAAGTGTCTCAGGAAGCACCTGACAGCTGATGTTAGCAAGGCTAAGGGTTAGTATAAGCAAAAGCAGGTCGAGTTGTAGACCTCACAGTATAGAGCTGTGAGAGGGCTGAACTAGGAGAAACCCTCTCAGGACTTGTGTGTCTGTGTCTGTTAGTGCCTTTCACACCAGAACAGAGCTGCTAAGGCTCTTGTGATTGCCCCTTCACCATCACACCAGAGCAGGCTATTTTAGCTGCTGCTGGCTGGGCAGCCAGTGCTTTGTCAGTGTAGATTTCTTCTTTTCTCTGAGTCCTGGCTTGAGGCTTTGGCTGCCCAAAACACTCATTGTTACTCTGTTGTCTGGCTTTAGCTCTTAAGCCACAGCTTTATCTCTGGGATGGGCTGTTCACAGGACACATCCGGTCCTTGTAAATATGGCACATATCTGGGTCACTCTGGTCAGGCAATTCAGCCAAAGCAGTAATTTCCATGTGCTCAAAGAGAGCACATGGAATGTTGCTTATGAGCACTGCCCTTCTCTATTGCAACTGGTGAAAGAAAGGGACACAATCTGCCTTTGGCACTGACCTTACTCCAGCAGCATCTCTACTTCATGTAATAATAAGAGTCATAGTGTAAAGGAAGTGAAGATATTTTAGGATACTTCCAGGTACTTGCTTTCTGAAGTTACTGAAGAAACATTTTTTACATGTAAATTGAAATTTTAACTTGTATGTGTTTCAAAGCACGTGCATAAATACAGACAACTTTGATAGTAAGTTTTGAAGCTAACCACTTTTAAAAGTGAAGTGTTCTTTGTATGCTATATAAATTACATATTTAAAATGTGTGGGTGTCTGCAACTTTTGACAGCTTAGGCAAGTGTGTAGGAAGCATATNGTGTGACAGGATATCACTCAGACCCACAGAATTAGTGCAGTGCCTGAAAAAGCTGACAAACGGACCAAGCCTAAGTGTCTCAGGAAGCACCTGACAGCTGATGTTAGCAAGGCTAAGGGTTAGTATAAGCAAAAGCAGGTCGAGTTGTAGACCTCACAGTATGGAGCTGTGAGAGGGCTGAGCTAGGAGAAACCCTCTCAGGAACTGGAGATGCTGAAGTGTTTGTGTTTCTGCTGACTCCTTGTTTATCACTTGTCTGTCACACAGCTCAGGCTTTCCTCCNCATGCTAACATCAAGAATGTTCACATACATGTAAAAACATATGCAGGTAGAATTGTGTTCATTACAGTGTTTGGATAATATGCTCTTTTAATGGGAAAACTATTTGACTTCAGTTTTATTTTCATGTTTCCTTCTCTTATTGCAACTGGTGAAAGAAAGGGACACAATCTGCCTTTGGCACTGACCTTACTCCAGCAGCATCTCTACTTCATGTAATAATAAGAGTCATCGTGTAAAGGAAGTGAAGATATTTTAGGATACTTCCAGGTACTTGCTTTCTGAAGTTACTGAAGAAACATTTTTTACATGTAAATTGAAATTTTAACTTGTATGTGTTTCAAAGCACGTGCATAAATACAGACAACTTTGATAGTAAGTTTTGAAGCTAACCACTTTTAAAAGTGAAGTGTTCTTTGTATGCTATATAAATTACATATTTAAAATGTGTGGGTGTCTGCAACTTTTGACAGCTTAGGCAAGTGTGTAGGAAGCATATTTCAATGTCTTAAACCTCTTATTTGAAACTTAGTAGATTGTTTCACACAGACACTTGTAGCATTTCAGTATGGCAGAGAGAACATTACCTTTCAGTCAATGTCCCATATGCAAATTTCCACCTGATGTTTCTTGCAAGTGAGATGTTTAGTTAAATTCTTGAAATCCATTCTTTTTGATATATAGGGTGATTATTTTCCATCAAGAACCAGGACTCTCATGTTCACGATAAGAAAACAACCGATGCCTTTTTTCCTCTGATTAAGTCCTCTGTGCTATATTGCTGGTGCCCATAAATCTGGGTAGTTCTAACCACTCTGGGCTGTGATGCAGTCAGACACCAGCAGAGAAATAGAGCATCTCTGAAATGGTTGTTAATAAGAATCTGTTTAGTGGAAGAATGTGCTTAAAGTTTGAAAGAAGTAGCACAATGAAGAGTAAGATCTATGTATCATGGTCAGCCTGACCGTACAAGACTTGATCTTATAGCAAGGGAGAGAAAGAGCAAAGAAGCAGCAAAACAGCCTTACTAAACAGTTTAAGAGCAGAGGCCTTAGATTAAGAATATCCCTCAGTTAAACCCTTCTGCCTCCTGTACATTTGATATATTCCCCCAACCCACAAGATGTTGCTTCTCGGTGTGCTCCCTGACGAAGTTCCCTTCTAGGACCACCAGAGTTCTTTCTATCCAGGTACTGTTAAATGGTTCATTTTGATCATCCAAGTAGTTGCTAATGGTAAGCATCAGAATAAACCTGAGCCTCTCTGCTGTCATTTTCTGTGGTTACTAGGACTGCCAGAACTGAAGTATGTGACCACACAGATCCAGTAGGTCTTTTAAATTATCCTTCCTAATGGCATATTGCTGGTCCAAATTAAGTTACAGGCTTGATCTAGAAATTGCTGGGTTGGGTTCTTTGGTCTGCATTACAGAGAAGGTCAAGGTGAGTGATCACAATGTTCCCCGTTGGTCTTAAAACTTGTAAAATTATTTTGCCTCATTCTATGATCAAGTGTGGTTTTGAAAGTTGACTGCAAGTTCTTGTTTGTGCTCAGTAGGGTGGGAGGGGTGAAACAAAGCAGGCCACAAGCCAAGTGAAAGACATGGGAGATTGAAACAGGATCCAGATGGCAAATGAGGAGGTCTGAAAACATGTGATAGAGCAGGGGGAAGAAAGGAGAACATGTCCACCTCTTCAAGACAACATGCTGTGCTGTGTGTTTTTGTTTGCACTGCCTTAGGTTTAGTAGTATCATTTTATTCTTGGAGCATAGAGCATAAGGTGGCCAGATAGCCTTTGATGAGAAAAGGAATGGCAGTAGTAATGATTTATGTTCCAACAGGAAAAAGTTCATAAACTGGAGGATCACATTCAAATGAGGAATCCACTAACCAGATTGGGAGGAATGCAACAGACTTCTGAATGGATTTGCTCATCCTTGCTTAAATTATTTTTTCTCTAAATATAAGTGCTGGATTCCACTTTGAAATTTGCATGTAACTTTGAAATGCTAGCTTAAGAAATCATATGATTTTCAAAAGTGATTGGTGAAGATAACTTGCAGCTGAATTCAGGAAAGATTCAGTTGCTTTGAACCTGAACTGATACTAATAACTATGAGTACAAGTGCTTT
This sequence comes from Buphagus erythrorhynchus, assembly GCA_013400855.1. Classification (NCBI taxonomy): domain Eukaryota; kingdom Metazoa; phylum Chordata; class Aves; order Passeriformes; family Sturnidae; genus Buphagus; species Buphagus erythrorhynchus. The sequence continues at coordinate 106,698 of VZTT01043342.1, read as the reverse complement.
CAGACCATAGACTATGTTAAGCTAAAACTTTTATTCATATTTAATTTTGGGTGCTGTTCTTCAAGGCATCAAAATTAGTTTCCAGGAATGTCAGTTCTTAATTACATTGGCATCCTTGAATATGGAAGTACTGAATTAACTGTGCCATTACCAGTTTCATTATCACTAGTATGCCCAAATTCATTTTAAGCTGTCATATATAAGTCAAGCCATATCAAATTTTATTGTTAGGACATCAAAAATAATTGATTTGGATAGCAAGTGTTGTATTGAAAATGCTTTTTTAGGGCACAGATTCCCTTCAAGTTCTTAGCACTGGACATAGAGCATCTTTCTGGCTGTAATCCATAAAACACTAATGCTTAGCTGTGATTTAGATACCTCTGAACCTCTTTGTAGAGTTTAGTCTCTATTTTCTTAAAGATAAGGGAATTCTTACCTTTAGTGATTGCAATAAAGACTACAGGAATTGTAATAAATATATAAAATTCCTTAGTGACTTACACACTGCCATATGCTTCCCACTGGAGGCAACTGCATGGGTTTGCTTATATTTACATGCAAATATATACATATACATGTAAATATTTAAATGTACACACATCTTTACTAGGCTCTAGCTTTTATGGCAGAACAACAAGGCAAATTTCATGCAGGGTAAATATGATCTATCCAAAGTAAGAGATGGAAAGCAGGCATTGTATATTAAACAGTAAACTGACAGTATGGGAAGATCTGAAATTTAGGAGTTGTAGAAAGATTTTTTTGTTTGTTTGTTTGTTTGTGGTTTTTTTGTTCGTTTGTTTGTTTGTTTTTTAATTTCAAGAAGGTACATAGAAAGTTTTTGATGCCTGAATAGGGATTAATCTGGAATCTATACATTCACTGAATACTTCAACTGCTGCCTAAATGTCAAGTCGTGGAAAGGTTTCAAACATGATACCAAATCCAAGAGATTTCTCTGGTATCCAAGATTTATGATCATCTGATAAGGGAAACCTCCTGAAGTAAGTTTCTTCCATGAAATTAGTTATCTTTTAATATTAATTTTAGAAGCTAAATAACCATATCAGAAAGTCAAGTTCCAAAATTGCAGACCTGGCTCATACTCTATCAAGGTGTAGAATATGCTGCCATGAATATGATTTCAGATCCTACCTCAGTTAAGATTATATTTGTTTTAAATCTTTTTTACCTGAAAGAGAAGGAGCAAAGGGGGAATCTCATGGGCTGGGGAATGTATTAATGAAGGTGGGTCAGGTACCAGCCTACAGGTTCTCACATCTCTGCCTGGTCTGTCCCATCCACCTGTGTGTGGGACTTTGTGTCATGGTGTGTTCTGGTCTGACCACATTGTGAAATGTGCAAAACCAGAAATGGGACCTCATAGCAATTGTTTCTGACTAGGTAGTATATATTTTTGTATAAAACTACCTCTTTTACAGGCAGCTTTTGCTATTGTGACCCATATAATTCTCATTTCATAAGGGGATCCATCTCTCACTTACCCAGCAGTGGAGACTGAGAGGGAATGCACAAGGCCAGGGAGAGTTTGTGCTTCCAGTGGGTGTTTTTATTTTTAAGGCACAGAAAAGTCTGGGCCCCTGCCATGGCTATGTGCCAGAAGCAAAATTGCTACTTGACAAACTACTTTCCTTTTTCTGCTATTTGACCATATCTGTGACTGTAAGAAGCACTTAAGTTTTGTGTATTTTCATTCAAAGGAAGAAGGATAGCAATTAAATGTTCCTGTGAGGAACTGCTGACTTGGAGTGTGTTTTCAGCATGCTGGTCTTCTGAGCAAGCAGCCAGAGAATATCCTCTTGCACTTGCAATGGAAAATGACTACAGGGAATTGGACTGATAAGAGACACAAGCTACATAATTAGCAGGTATGTTATTTTAATTCATGCTGTATCTTACAGTGATGCTTTGGGCTGCAGAAAAGTTTGCCTTTATTATCTATTTATTTTTGTGTGAATATATCTTTATTATGGGAACTAAGGCTAAAGGTTAGGAGGATTATAGCTAGAAGCTGTATAGGACATACTTGTGTGTAGAGAAGGGGAAGCTGTTTAGGAAGAAGAGGAGCTGTGTCTTCATACACATAAAGAATCCAAGCTGTGCAGAATTAGTGAGCTTAAGGGCTGGCTTGAAAGTGGAGGATGTGAGATAGATAAATAATGGATGCCATCATCAGTTTGAGAATAACCACTGGTATCAGGGGATAGATAAAGAGTTTCTCAATTTTCTGAGGACACAGCTTTTAGTCTGTGTTTTGTAATAGAAACTATGGTCATGGGGAGTGGGTGAGGTGAGTCTGAGACTTATTAGTCAGCTCTGTGATTGTGTAGTTTTCATATGTCTAAGTCATGGTTGTAGAAAGAAATAAGTACAATGAAAGACTATAATGTTAGGGTTTTTCTAATATCAAAGCAAATCTAAAAACTTGCTTGAAGATGTATTTTCTCTTGGCAGACAGTTCATGCATTCTGCAACTACTGAGGAAGTAAAATAGTGAGAGGAGATACACATACATAGTAGATGCTGACATTCAGGCCCACAGCTTACATCTGCTTCAACCAGAGCAGATCAGCTGCATTTATGAATACAGCCACATCCTGCAGATGAACAACAGGAGTCCTACATTTCTAAACTCCTGATTTTTTGGGGTAGTTTGATACTAACTTTTGCTTTACACTTGGGAGTTACAAAGTCCACAGAACTTAAATTCCTTTTAACTAAACATAAGAAAACATGAGGTTTTACGGATATATAAAATCTCTTTATAAAAGGCTCACTTCTGTACTGAACCCTGATCTCCAGATGCCTCACAATCTTAAAAAACACAGATATTTTGGGGTACACTTTGTTGTTGCAAACTTTATTTCTCCTTCCTTGTTAGAGCTCAGAGGTGGGTTCTGCAAAGACTGTAATCCTTGCGTTGGAGACAATAATGCTGATAGGTTTCTGTAAGGACAGAAAATACCTATAGCACGGAGTATAGATTAAACCATTATTAATTTGTTAGTTGAGAAATATGAGTCCAAGTGTGGTCTAAAATAGGATATCTATCATGAATTTTTACTGTGGCTTTAATTCTATAATGCAGTGGTTTAATCTACTAGAGAAAAAACGCTCCTCTGTGATAATGCAAATGGTCAATTTGGGGCAGAATCTGGCTGTTCTGGAAGGATTTTTTTTCCCAGTTTCTAGAAAATGGTCTGGCTTATAGATCTTCCCATCTTTGATATTGCATGTGAATATTAGAGGATTCAAAAGACCTTGATAATTCAAAAAATGCTAGGTGGATGAAGAAAAACATTCATACACTTGGCATACTTTAACTTGTAGGTAAAACTGAAGGAAACTTGTGCTGTTTGAAAGCAGATCAGGCCACAGTGTGGAGCAGCAGTGCCTGCAGTGGAAGCTGTCCCTGGTGGAACGCTGGTGTTTGGTGTGCCCCATGAGCTAATGCCCCATGTCACAGGGGCAGCCTGCCTGCCAGGGACTTGTTTACCCAAGAGCTCCAGGTCACCTCTCTGCCACACATAAACACGGAGCAAAACCTTTGCTGTTGGGGTGCCACACCCCTCGGAACGATTTGCCTGGATGTTTCTGTGAGAATGGAAACACGTTTAAATGGGGCAGGTATTGTGCTCCAGGCTACATTGTGCGCTCAGTTTGAGCAGCACCCCACAAATTAACCCAGCACCTGCAGCAAAGCACTATAAACTGTGCCAGCCTCTCCTCCTGAAGGATTTGGAGGCTGAGCTCTTTGAATATGAGATTGTTTATATTAATGGTTGAATTAAAACGCAAATTCTAGTTTGACTGAATAGTTTTTAAGGGGAACCTGTGGGAGTTAGGATGGGGGGATCTGCAAGAGAATCCAAAGTTATGTTCCTCAACTCAAGGGTAGCAGAGGGAAAGTGGGGATGGCTTTTTTAAGCCTTCAATCAGGCAGGGTGCTCCCCTGGCCATGGCACACAAAATTTTTCATTTTATGTGATGTACAGCATGGTTTGCTGAGTAGCTGCCACCTGGCATGATACTGGGTGCTAGTTTCCACTGCAGTTATTATCGAAGTGCTATTCTAATTAACTGTATTTTATCTGAGTTTGCAGATGATTTGAGGTTAAAACCATACTTTTAAGGGAATAGACAAAGCCTTTTAAAATTTTCTTTGATTTTACATTTATTTTGGTGAAGCTCACAAAACTCACAAGAGGATAGTGAGTTCTTGTGGAGTGAAAAGTTAAGGTACTCTCGCTGTTGCATTGATATTTCAGTTCATCACTGAGATAAACACCACAAAGCCGGTTGAGTAGGAGGGAGTCAGAGCAAGGAAGAGTGACTAGAACTTGGGGGCAGAAGGGACTAACAATTTTTCAGGAAATGTTTTGAATGTGATAGATCTTACTACCCTGCTGTGAAATACAACTATTGGGTTGTCAAGAAAGTAGGACCAGAGGGAAAATAAAGCTGAGCCTCAGCTAGCAGGAAAGATGTAGTACAAACAGGCTGGGAAGCCAGGTTTGTGGTTACATAGGGACTGTAAACCCTTGAACTAGCCAAACTGAATGGCTTTCGGTCACACTACAATGTGATTACAGGTTATTCAGTGCTAATCTCTTGTTAATGAAAATAGAATTCAGATGCAGGCTTATCAGATGTTCTCTGTTTATACTTTGCTCTCCCAAGGCTTTTGGAGAAGTCATTTGTGTACCTCAAAATCTCGGGAATAAGCAATCCAAAGCAGAAGAAATAAAATTGTGATGCTGTTACCAGGAAATTTGAGAAGGCGGCTTTGAATAAAGGAGACTCTTTCTCTAATCACCTTGAACTTCAATCTCATTTCCAAGTGGATTAGTGTGATATTAATACAGCTGCCAGAACAGTAATTATGGAAATTGAGAGAAATGTCTGCAGCACCTCAATGTGGTTCTAAATTTCTGAAGGTAGAGTGATACTGTAAGAAGTAAAAATCTCTACAAAGGCAATATGCCTACAGGACAGACTTTAATGTCACAAAAATGGAGTTTTACCTCTTAAAATCAATATGCCCACAGAGTTTTGAAGCATACCTGTGTCACCTTCACATGAAATCCAGAGAAATGAAGCAATTATTTGCCTCCCCCTCCCACCCCATGCAAAGGCTTTGACCATAGTAAGATTTACAAGTTCAGAGTCGCTTACCTAAAGGATCTTGCTCCTGCAGGACTAGAACAAATGCCAGTGCCCAGAGGAGAAGCATGGTTCCAGCCTGCCCGGGCTGTGCTGTGGTTGTGCTGGAGAGCCCCGCAGCCTCCTTCCCTCCCTCCCTCCTCCTTCCCAGCTTCCTATCGGCTCCTCGTCCAGCCCTGAGTGCTCAGCTTTAGCCAGAGTTAGGCGGAAATATGCCCAGCCTGAGCCAAATTCTTAAGCTGTTCTCTTCTGCTTCCCTCCTTTTAAAAAACACCCTTCCAGCTCCATGCACAGCCCAGCTGCCCAGGCAAGCTGGAAGTGGCCCAGGCTCCCCAAAGTTATTTTTTTTTTTTATGCTTGCATTTATTTGCACAGATTACAATGCAATGCAATAAAAAGCTTTGGGTCCTGTAAATACAGCAAGTGGGGCAAGGAAAGGGAGGGAGAAAGGAGGAGGAAGGGGTGCTGGATGTTTCTTTCCCTGTAGAATTTCATCTGGGGCAGGCAAAGCAGGAGCATTGGAAAACACTATATATTTAGATCTTTTGAGCTTATAGGGCTTTTATCATTATATTCTCTTTTTGAAGAGTGCAGAAACATCTTCCTTGGGCAGTACAATGTGTGGCAGTCTTGTGGGAGGTGACAACTGTCTGTGGTGCTTTATGTTTGGACAGTATCATAGGATCACCTGAGCAGCCATCTGAGCTCTTCCCAGTTTTGGCAGGGTTCTAAAATTGGTTTGGCTTGGTATCACCACATGCAAAAATAGCACCATTCATGGTAGCCTGGCAACCTGTGTGGTTTTTAGTAGGATCCTTCCCTCACATTGTTTGTCCTGCAGATTCCTGGGTGTTGACTGGTAAGCATCAGCCTGTGACCCCTCCAGGCTGGTGTGAAAATACTTAAGGTATCTCCTTTCTGGTATTGTTCCTCATACTCATTTGAGTTCTCTTTTTTCAAACTGTTGCAAGAAAAGATGAGAGGCCAGTAAGGCATCCTACTTAACCCTAAAGGCCACTGTTCAGGATAGACAGTGTTTTAACCATTGAAAATAAATCCCTGCAAACAAGAACAGATTTCCTTGGTCTTTACCACCTCCCTAACAGTGAAAAAATCAAGTTATTTGAATATCTGAAAATGATCCTGTAGAGATGCTATCTTATAGTTCAAAGTATAATCATCCTCAGTGATTTCCATTACCAGTTAAGTTGTAAGCTCAGTTGCAAAGCAAAATAGCCTCAGTAACAGGGATTCTGTGGCTGGAATTTAGCTGATATCTTTGATGAGGCATAGAACAACCTCAGTGTTTATTAAGCCCTCGGGGCTGGTTTGAATAAGTTAACATTTTTATGAAACAAAAAATAAATTAGCTATGAAAATTGGAGTGGCAATGTTTTTCTGGGTGCTTTGGCTCTAATGTAGCATACTGCAATTCTTAAGAATTCTTGTTTTGAGAATAAATTTGATTATGCCTGCTGAAAACTTATATAAATCTTAATTTTCTTATTAACAGGTCCTGAGAGGGGAACTGCAAGAGGTAACAGTGAGTGTACCCTCAGTTTTACCCTGTGTTTCAATATGAGATGCTGATGTGGGAGGCTGTGATTTTTGAAGTGAGACATTATCTATGTGTTGTCTGTGCTTTGAAGAGAGGGGACTGGGGAGCAGAAGAAGAATATTTGTGAATAGTTGGCTGCTGTTTTCTGAATGTTTGTCCTTTGCCTCTGTCCTTTCTTAAGCAGAATCACCCAAGGCATTCCCTGAATTGCAAAGGGAACCTGTTCATGGAGGATTTCTGCAAGCTCTCTCTGCCATCCTCCATGCCACACACTAAAAAGCAATGAACATTCATTGAAACCGTTTTCCCGTCAACACACTGTAAAAAATAAGGCAATTTCCATTCCAGACCACCTTTGCTGAGGCCACTCACCCCCTTTACAGCACATTTCCTTGAGGTTCCTCCTGAGTTGCTCTCAGGCTCCTGGAACAGTTCAGTCCCTCCAAGGCACTTGCTGCATATTTTTGCATACTGTGTTATGTTTGACTATAGTGAGGTGCTGGTCTGATAGCCATGGAGAACTAAACAAAATAGTGTGGGTTTTCTCTAGTATTATCCTCCAGGGGTTGTTTCTGTAATCAGAGTAGTTTTTTCCACTGCAGGGAAATGTAGCCAGAAGGAATATTTCTGCCAAGTGGGATTCTGCTTTTCAGTTGGACTACCTGTCCTGAGATTTTTGGTCATCTTGGTTAATTACCTCAGATAGCTTTTGTAATTTATAAATACTCAGAAGGAAGCTGCAGGGTAAGACAACTGGCAACTAAAGTACAAAAAATCTGAGGATGTGACAATACCCATTAAATTGTAAAGCAGATTTTTCAGAAGACAGAAGATGTGAGAGCAGAAGAAAGAATATGATGCAAACATATTTGTGTTCTGAGAAGTTAGTAACTGATTACCATCAGAGAAAGCATTCTTTAGCACATTCATCTTGGAAATGGCCATATATGAGAACACAATGAGATCATATGAATGTAGGTTTGCACAAAATCCAGCTGTTGAGATGTTCCCAAGATACTGGCAGCCAAAAAAAGCATACCAGTGAACAGGGATGTGAGTTTATGCCAGCAGGCAGTTTGGTGAAAGGGAGAGCAAACATAAGGATTAATTCTATTTTGGGAGGTGCTTTTTTATTTGTTTTTGGTACAGTCTTTCTGTATCTCTTTCTTGGATTAGTAAAATGCTTGGCAAAAGCCATAAATAACTTCACAGTGATCCCACAGGGTGCATAGGGAGTAGGATTGGACTAAATAAAGGGTATATGTTGACAGAGGACATATGTGCCATGTGAAAAAATCAGATTGTTATTGGGCATGAAATCCTGCAGCATGGGCTGACAAAGGATATAGCTGAGCAAACTCTTGGGAAAAACAGGACTTTATGTGAAACACAGAAAAAATTAAGGAAAGATTACTTCAGGAGACAAAAATATGGTAGGAAACCAATCCTTGTAGGGAGAAGAAAGTGTCTTACCCTGAAGAGAAGGAAGTGAAAGAATATAATCACCACCCTGGATTTAACACTGGTGGATGATGAAATCAGTGCAAGGTTTGAGTAGTCTGCCTACCTGTCCCTGAGAGAAGATTTGTCTCCACCAGAGGCTGTGGAGGTACCTTAGGCTCTCGTCACAGGCTTAACTTCTGTCAGCTGCTCATGACCAGAAGTTCTTGCTACTTGGAGGCTGTTGAATAGCTAGTGTGAATTGAGACTTGTTACATGTTCCATTTGGAAGAGGTCACTATTTTCACTCTCATAATTAATTTGGTTTCTGACTGCTAGGTTGGAACAGCTGTTGAACAGATGCAGAAGCAGAATTTTATTACCTGCAGAGGCTGATCCGTGCAGAGCAGGTATGCAGCTTTTGGGCTGCTTCTCAGTGAAGCAGAAGTTTGCTCTGAAACAGTTCTGTTTGGTGAGCAGATGAAGGGCCTCTTGCAGAGGTGGTTTCATTAGAATGAAGTAGACATTGGCATTTAAAGCTTTGGGCAGTAGTGATTCTCAGCACCCATCCCTGGCAGTCCCCACAGAGCCTCCATGCCTCTGTTGCTCATGGGGCAGCCTCTGTTGGACTTACAGATCTTATGGCTGCAGCCTTGAATGAGTGATCACCTTCATGTTCTGTGCCAGTGCAAGCCCCTCTCTGGGGTGTTGTATATCAACTTGTACTTGTGTTTATTATCTCGATTTGCAGGGGAGATCAAAAAGTGTCAAGTTCTTCTGCTATTGTCATAGAGGCATAATCTGTGATGCAGTTAGAAAACCCACATCACGTGGTTCATAGTGTGAAGTGCTGTGCAGATCAGCTCTGTCTCTGCCCTCCCTGGAGAAGTTAACAAGTGTGTGTGTCACGGAGCAGGCAACTCTGACCCAGCCTTCTTCAAAACAATACATGTTGTGCTATGCCTAAAGCCGGCAGTGAGTCAGCTACAGGAATTGACTCTCTGGTGTCATCCTGGTGCCAGCACACCAGGCTGGATTCTGTTTGCCAGCATTAGGTAAGCATCCCATGGCTTCAGGCTGTTTTCAGTCTGTGGCCTCAGCTTCCTGAGCAATGATCCGCAAGGAAACTGAATCAGAAAGCTGAAGGAAAAGGTGGGTCACATGGAATATTAGTGAATTATGTTGTTTGTTTTGTATTTTCAACTAGTTGTTATGTCCTTTCATTTCAGGCATTTTATGAAGCCTGCCATGCCTCAGGAACCCTATGAAATATGATATGCAGTGTGCCCACCCATTTTAGTGAAAAGAAACCTTTGTCCTTAGAAAGTTGAATTTATTATATTCCCAGCAAAATTAGTGATTCAGGAATAGACTCCTGACTCCCAGTCTTGTATTGCACACATGCTGATCTGATATTTGCTATATTTTTTATTGCAGAAGGTTGTGGCCCTTTGCTGTTGTAACTATATGTGCACCCATTGCGTCACATAAAAATGGGAAATAGGTCTCTGAGTCTGTGGTGGATAATATGCAGGGAAAATAATATGGGGGAAGTACTTGATTATCCCCAAATTAGAATTGCTCAGCTAGTGTCTTTAGCAGATCAGTATTGCAAACCACACCAATTAAATGAGATAATTACTTGAAACTGAAGCCACAATTTAGTTCCGTGAAGGACCTGCTAATATCTGAGAAGCTGTTGATGTGGTGAGTAGCACCTTGCTGAACACGAGTCATGACAAACAGCAGTATAGCAAAGGTCTGTTACCTAACAGCTGTAGACCTTTCTCCATTAGGGAAGGCATCAGCCATGTATGTGAAGCCTTTGCATATAGGTAATGTTTGCCATGTGAGTGGAGACACTTAACAAAACAGAGAAACAGCTGGAAATAAATCCCATTTTTGTTTGTTACTCAGCGTGGTCTCCTTTCCTCTTAATTACCACAAGGTCATGGAGACTTGCAAGGGGAAGAATGATGTGCCAGAGAAAGAAGCCAAGCTAATCACTCCACTGCTATTTCTCTGAAATTTTACGGTATGTGTATAATTTTAAAGCCAACCCAGTAAAAATCCTTGGTTAAAATTCCTTTTAAAATATGTGTGTGAGTGAATATACAGTACTGTAGCAGGATGATAGCAGTTCCTTTGTTATTACAGATCCCTTACGTCTTTAGCTGTAATTTTTCTTCAAACATGTTTCCAATACATGTTTCCAGGCAGAGAGTGAACAAGAATGTGTATGAATTTTTTTCATGCTGCTGCCTGTGTAGTTAATCACATGATGGATCCTGTCCAACAAGATTCCCCAACAGTACAGCTAGTTATTACTGTATGGTACTGGCTTCTCACCTCTTTAATTCCAGCTGAAAAACTGCATTAAGAGACAACTTAAATACTTTCATAATGTCACTACTTAATAGGAGAATTTGTGGTAGTTGCCACAGGGAAATAGTATAACCATAAGAAGGAAGAGAAGGGCCCACGAAAAAATTTGTACTAAAAGTTGATCTGAGGCATGAAAAACCTTGTGAGCATATGAACAAATGAACAGATTAGCACACTCCACAAACTCTAGAGGCAGGACATTAAGTTCAGTTGTTGGAAAACAGATGTGAACTCGACTATTGTCCTCCACCCCTTTTCTAAATTTTTTTTTCTAATGAGTTCGTTAAAGTACAATAGGTTCCATGTGTATTTAGGAGGGAGCCTGATGGTGGCTACACTTGCTTAGTTTGCTGTGTCTGCAGGCACAGCTTAGTTAGTGTTAAGAATGAAAGAAGTAGGAGCAAGAATTATCACCTGAAGCAGCATCCATGTAGGAAATTGGGATACCATGGATGCTGTTTCCAATGTCAGATTTTAGGAAATCCTTCCTTGCCTTAAGAGACCAGTTGGCTCAAAGTAAGTTAACAGATAGGTTACAGTATTCTGTCCAGATGCAGTAAAATGCTTTAGATTATCTGTCCCAAATGTCCTTTAGTTCAGACCCACCACTGGAACTCTTTGTAAGACTAACAGAAATATTATGTCTTAATGCAGATATTAATCTATGCCATTCTGTAATTTTTATTTCTGTAAGTGCTATCTGTTTTTATCTTCTAGAATACTACTTTTTGCCATCTACACAATAATGGATAACTTTCACAGTGCTGACTATCTAATGTCTCCTCTCATTAACACTGAGAAAGGAGGAAATACAAGATTAGAGGATAAAAAAGTCAAAGGGAAATGGAGGGCTCATTGCATGTGTTCAAGGAATAAGAAGCATCAAAGGTGAGGACAGAGGCCAATTGAATCATCAGGATGCTATAAATAATTCTGAAGTAATCTCTTTATCATTAAAAAAGTGAATTAGGAGAAGCTGGTGGGGCAAAAGCCTATGGTTTGAATTTAGAAGAAATTATATCAGTCCAGGGTGCACAGAGTGTTCTGCTGGGGCCCTGGGAGGGATTGATTGCCCAGCTTTGATGGGATTGTTGGAAGGAGAGCGTGGGAGCAGCGGAGGCGAGGCAGGGCGGGGGGAGCAGCCCAGGGAAAGGGGACCGGGCTGGCAAACACGAGTGGATGGCCCCGGGGAGCTGCCCCACAGGTGGCACTGGGGTGACCTGTCTGTGGCCACCAGGTCACCCCGGGGCCGCTGCCTCTCCTGCTCCATCTTTGCTCCTTCCCTTTGCTCTCACCCTGCAGCGCTGGGCACGGCCCAGGTGAGCTGATCCACAATACAGCCCAGGTGAGCTGATCCTCAGTACAGCCCAGGTGAGCTGATCCTCAGTACAGCCCAGGTGAGCTGATCCTCAATACAGCCCAGGTGAGCTGATCCACAATACAGCCCAGGTGAGCTGACCCTCAATACAGCCCAGGTGAGCTGATCCGCAGTACGGCCCAGGTGAGCTGATCCACAATACAGCCCAGGTGAGCTGACCTGCGGTACAGCCCAGGTGAGCTGATCCGCAGCACAGCGTGCACTGCAGCCCACAGTTCAGCCATTTGATTATCCAGTGCGGGAGCCAGGGAGGCGGATTTGGCTCCGGGAGTGTCCCGGGCCCAGGCACAGCCCCGGCCGTTCCGTACCTGACCTTGAGTGTGCTCGAGCTGCCGGGGCTGCTGCTGGGTCTGACACCTTTGGGAGCATTTTAACCCTCTGAAAGCATCGCTCAGAAATTACCTATAGGCTGTGGCAAATCAGAATCCCTTTGGGAGTTAGGTCTGTTTAAAAAAGCCAAAATTAATTGTGTTTCAGCTCACGTTCACTTGCCATTTGAATGCCCGGATCTCTGTTAGTGAGAAAAAAGTATTTCAGTAGTTGAAACATACTTTGAATTATATGGTGCCACTGTGATGGTCTGATGTGTCTGGAAAAGCAGAAGTGAAGTGGCTGATCACAGTTGCTGTTCTCTGCACAGACAATCAAATGTGGATTCCTTGTGTGGGCTTCAGCCAGTGCACTTCCACTCTGTGAACACAGCTGCATGGTCAGTGCTTTAGACCCAGACAGACAAAACCCCTGGAGCCAGTGATAACATAAGGCATCTCATGTTATTCAAAGATAACTGGGTACAGTCTTTGTTCATTAATGTAATTTTGTGGGGTGGCTTAGAATAGACTGCTGGGTACTTTCTGCAGTGCTAATCTGCTGCCTCTGCATGTATTAGAAATGTTATCCTACCACTTGAAACTGAGATAAGCAGGATGTTACTGTTAAATATCTCACATAGCAGCACAAAATATTTTGCTGGTTCTTATCAGTTATTAGTAGAAGAGAATGTACTTTTTTTTTTTTGTAACAGCAAGGCACAAACTTTGTGCTGCCAGTTTTTCCTCATCTGATGCTGTTGGTTCAGCATCTTAGCATTAGACCTCTTATGGAGATAGATACTATTTTGAGGAGATAATTTTTTGACTCTAATGTAAACTTTTGCTGTTTGCCTTGAGAAATATCTCATCCTTTCTGCAAAATGTTTACATAAAACAGCCTGTCCCACATAAACAGATACAGTCTGTCCCATAACTTTAGATAAAGCACATCCAGGCTTCCCTGTTGCCTCTTGCTCCAGAAAATATGTTCTTTGAATTAATGCCTGCCCTTTCTTTCAGGCTCTGTGAAATGCAGCCTGGGGAAGCTACTTCTGTTCCTACTGATTTCAATCTACCTTGTCAGCCTTTTCTGAGATCTCTAAAGATAGCAAATGAGAACGTGACATTTTACTGCTGTGGGTCAGCTGCTATCTGACAAATATAAACAAATAAAAATATAAACACTGAGGGCTGAAACTCTGGTCTTCTCTATGAATATTGATTTATGGAGACTCTGAGATGGGAGTTAAATTAGTATCTTTAATTAGAAGGAAATGGGAAGCTTTTTGGTGCCTATTCTTTTTTTTTCTTTTTCTTTTTTTTTTTTCCTCTTAGCTGGCAATTCTTTATGAGTTTTCTGTATTTCTTTATCCATACTGATTATCACAGTGGTTTACCACCACGTTTGCATGAATATGTTGCATGATCCTCAATTATCATTTTGGTTTTCTGAGAAACTTTTATTGTTTTTCTTGGCTTAACTGCAGACTGTCTCCACCCTCTTTCCTTCTGCAAGTGATCAAATTCTGTAAAGAATTCTCTGCTTTGGATAGGCTATCACTTCCCACCCATGCTGTTCTCACTGAGGTTGGAAATGTTATTAATTTTATTTAGTGAAGGGAAAAGCTTGGCTAACCCTTCAAAACAATCTTTTGAGTCCTGTAATTCAATAAAGTCCTTATTTACAATGGCCACAGCTATTTTTCTCAGTGCTGTCCAAACTGAGTTCTCTCTGGTTACAAGAGAATGAAGCATTGTTTTCCATTCTGACAGCAAAATGGTTCTATTTTAATATTTAGTTCAGGAAAAGTGCAGCATAACCTTGTTTAAAAGATTCTTAGAAAAAGAAGCAGCTGTTACTCTCCGCATTATGCTATTTTAAATGGGTTTTGCTCCAGGGACTGAGGGAGAAAGGCTGGCAGTTATATATGACCTGGTGAGTGTAAAACTCTTATTCTGAGACTTGGATTTTCCAATTCTTTCCAGTCCTAATCATTGTTTTTTACACACATTGCTTTTTACAGCATACTAACTCTGAATTTCAGTTCTGTTCGTTGATTAAACTGTGTGGTTTATTTCTTTCTTTGGACTCAAAATTATCAAAATACAGATAATATTTTATTATGATGTGGATGAAACCACTTCCCAATAACTGCCATTTCAGATGTACACAGTGCCTCTGATCAAGTCAGGTTTTACTGAGGTCTCAGCCTAAAGCTGGGCAGATTAGAACGATGATTTCCTTGCACAAACACACAAAGTGTGAGTGGTGGCAGCATGGAAGTTGAAAATGAAACCTTTGGAAAGCTATACAGCACTGAGGCATTGGCTTCCTTCCCTTAGGACCCACCAAAGAGCATCTGGGAAGGAAGTAAGAAACTCTGGATTTGAAAAGAAATGTCATCTGGGGTGACCTGTAACTTTGTGTAGTCCTTGACAGTTTCACAGCAATTGTGTTAGATATCACTTGACTGTACCAGCAATGCAATTATATCTTACTTTTCCCTTCCTTCCACCATATAAAAAAAAAAAGTCAAAGGTGAAAGTTAGTTTTTCCTTCCTGTGGTTATTGTGGTGTTTTTTAAAGCACTGTGAACAGGTTTGGAAGTGGCAAGGGTTTTGAAAGCATGTTTGACATGGGCTGAAATCTGCAGCTGAAATTTCCAAAGATCTAAAACACTTTTGCAAGTGTTTTGCAGGGATAACAATTCAGTGCTTAGTGTACTTCTGTCATGCAACAGCTTGGTGAATTTTTTTCCAGCTTCTTGACCAAATGGTCCCAGAAGTCCTTGTAGCCATGCAGCAAGTGTCAATCACAGATCAGAGCCTTGTTTGTGGGGAACTGAATTCATGTCAAGACTTGAGTGCATCAGTCTGGACCCCCAGATACCCGAAAGCCAAAGGAATTGCCATTTTCTCTGCTATAAAGCCCCATTCCCTGCCCACCACTGCAGTTCAGATGTGTTGTGAACAAAGTAGTAACTCCCCTTGCCCTCCCTCTGCCCTTCAAGGCACCACTGAAGCTGACTTGAACTTAACTTGGCCACAGGGCTGCACATGCTGGCAGCAGCTGAGTGCATTTTTTCCTCATCTCTCCTGGCAGCAGCATGCTGCTGGGCTGTGGCCACTTGTAGCACATGGCACCACCACAACCTGCACATCCACCACCTGGAAAAGGAAGAATAAATGGGGTTTGTGTGTGAGAAATTGGAAAAAATGGTGAGTGGAGCTTCATCAGTAGTGATGACGTCAAGAGAACATGGGCCTGCCTGCCACTGCAGTGTAGGGAAGGCTCCACCAGCACAGCTCAGACTTTCCAGAGATCCCAGAAGACTATTTGATTATTTATTCTGACTCTCCCATATAAATCAGATTATAGTATTTCTCATGATATCCTGTGGGTAGAGTTAGGTCACAGTTTGGGTTAGATTTTATGACATATCTGTTCTCTGTCTTGGAGATTAGGATTTTGTATGCTCTCAGTAGAAAGCAGAGGGTACTGAGGGACCACTCATACCTGGAAATGGATACCTGGTCCATCTCCAGGCAGTCTGGAGACTGCACTCCATCAGGGATGTATTTGAGAGGAGAGGTACCACGAAAGGACCTCTGCCCCATCCCCACTGCACAGCCATTCTGTATTTGGAAGTGTGACTCTTCCTTTGCTAGTGCTCTTTCAGGGCAAAGACAGATTTAGGTGGAGTTTATGTAACTACATACATACATATTTCTATATAGATATATAAGCCCTGCATATATATAAATGGATACAATAGGCATCTATATAGATATAGCTAACTGTTACTACAGTCCTCCTCCTAGATGGTCTTTTCATTTCTTTATGATCTTGATACCTGTATTTTTCTGCTACAGGGACTTGTGCCAAGACAAGACCTGAACAAACTGAGCTGTCTCCTTGTTGCCTCAGTCATGAGGACCTGTGTCCCTTGGTGCTGCCTTAAAGGGTCCCTGCAGAGACTCAACCACCCCAAACCTGGCATCCCTGTCCTGCTGCTCAGTCCCTGCAGCCGCTTGGGATCATGCTCCACAGCTAAGCAGTAAGTAACTAAAGCTTCAAGTGTCCTGCTAACAGAGCAGGCCAAGCATAATCCAGGCCTGACTCAAATTGACAAGGACAGGTTGGGCTCTGAAATAATCTCTTTAAATAGCAGCAGCCATCTCTTTCTAAGGCACTTCCCCCCAGGCAGCACTGAGAGCTGCTTACAGCACATCTCCTGCCATTTCCCACCCAGCAGTGCAGGGCTCACACTTCTCACAGGCAAGTGTGTCCCTGCCAGCAGCCTTCCAGCTTTGCTCTGCACCAGGAATTACAATGAATTTTGCAGCACAGTTTATCTACTTCAGGGTCTTAAAAAACAGAAGTCCCAGGGAGCGCTACAGGGAAGACGAAGACTACGATCCTTTCTGGCAAAGGTTGGAGAATATTGCTGTCTGACTTAGAGCTAGAGTGCTGCTTTATCCCCTCAGGGGTCATGGTCAGCCCTCGGGGTGCACCCAGGGCCAGGCCCACGGACGTGACACCCCCTGGACCCCTCCTGCCTCCTTATGGTGTCATAGTTGGAGTTTTGCTTCGCCTCGTTGTTTATTTAGTCGCTGTGCTGTATAGGTAATGCTTTCTTTTTCCTTTCCTTACTTTCTTTAAAAAAATCAAACAAAAATAAATCCAGGAAATTGCCTGTAATTTTCCATAATCTCCCAGATTTCTGTGAGTATGAGCTGCTCTTGGAGTTATCCACTAGAAGTGGTGGAGATTTGAGTATTTTTAGCCCGCAGAGTTCAGCTTTTTTTATTTCTTTATGAGTACGGTATCAGAAATAACCCTAGACAGGCAAATGGACTGCTGAAAATTTATCTTGGGATAGCCCATGTCAGATCCTGTTATTACAGCTCAATGGTTGTCTTTGTTATGGTGATCTTAAATTCCTGTTTTCAGACTTGGATGGTGCAGATGGAATTTAAGAGTCATCTTAGTATCCTTGTGTAGCATGAGCTGAGGCTGTGCACACACATGGCATGGTGGTGTTGTGCAACCTCATTCTTAACCTTTTCCATAGTTTGTTTCTCCCTCAGTTTTATAATCTGGTCACCACTCTTGAGATCATGCTCTGGTTCTCCCAGATGTGGTACAAACAAGGAACAATTCTCATTTCCTGCATCTCCTTGTCACAGATGTTGTTAACATTTAAGACATAAATTGTTTCAGTGGGCCTGATGCTGTTAATAAAGGGGAAGACAAGGTTTTCTGCACTGCAAAGAGGGCTTGCCCAAAGTCAGCCATGATATGACCTGCTCTGCAGTGCACTGCCAATCTCCTTTCAGCACTGTTTCCTCTATTTTGAGTTATGCTATTCATTCCTAATTGGAAATGGATTATGGAGATGTGTTAGTCACCAGAAAACCTCTAGACTCAGAATACATTCAACTTAGGAAAAAGTTTAATGGCTTGAAGAGTTTTAGCTGCCAAACTCTGTGCAGTGTTAGATAGTGATCATTTGACATGCACAGCTATAAATGTCCTATAAGAACTTTTGAGAGGGATGGGTCTGTTTGAGGGACAGTTGGTTACCTCTGCTTCAGCATTTCTATGATGGTTGGCCTTGTGGCTTCTTGCTTTCAGATTGCTTTTTCTACTGTTATCTATTTAGCAGCTGATACCCAGTTGTCATTGTCAGCAGTAAGTGATGACATGTGCATAGCATGTGCAGAAGAATGGCAATAGATTATGGCCACAGATGAAGGCATAGATAGTGCTAGGCTCAGGCTCTGGTAAATCTGACTTACTAAAAGTAAGGAGAGATTTTATCAGAGGTGATAACACAGCTTGGTTGTTTACTGCATGAGCTTGAGCTTTCTTTGTGTATGTTGCTGGTGCAGTGTCACACAGGTTTGTCAGACCTGGATATGGTGAGTAGAGTTAGAAAGGCCTGCTCAGTCTCAAGGCTTGGTTGTTGTGTACCTATCTGTGCTGGATGGTCACAGTGCTTACATTTCTGTCATCCAGGCTGGTTACTAAGCCCTGATCTCTTCGTCTTTAAGACACTGATAAATAGCCCTGCGGAAGTCTTAGGCAGGTCACTGGATCTGTGTCCCAGTTTCCATCAATAAAGTTGAGCTAGTATTTGCTGAACTTGTCTTTCTGTTTAGGGGAAAGGTGTTGGTGATTCCTGTGTGACTTAGGAGCAATCACTTTGCATAGGGTTTCAGTATATAAATGTCAGACATACATTTTATATTTCCATCCTGTATGTGCCACCAGTTGGAGTGATACAGTCACAAATGGGTGTTTCTAAGCACTAGTATTGCACAAAACACTGATAATTCAAGACAGTCATATTTAGAGCACAGTATTGTCTTTGATCTGTTTTAAATTTATTGTCAAAGAGAGATTTTATGTTCCTTTCCTGTGCCTGCAGTTTACTTGTCACCCTGCAGTGGAGTGCAGGGCACTCAGACACTATACAGTGCATAACCTGGAATTGCTGGTGGTGAAGATGACATTTGTTATGATCCTTCTTGACATTTTTATCTCAGCAAGCCTCTATTTTTCTACCGTTTGTCTTTCATGAAGTCCCACTTGCACAAGTTGCTGAGGTGCTTTAAAATTGCTGCTATTGCAGTATTTGGATGTATTTGGGGATGGGTAAAGGGTAGAAGAGGAGTTGAGATGGAACAGAAATGTTTAGGAGGTCCTGGGAAAGGGGATTGCAACAAATAAGGAAAGTATCAGAGAGGTCTGGGAGGCTCAGGCAGCGAGCAGGGTCAGAGGAGACAGCGCTGGGACATGGAATTAGAAGGATTAATGGAGCTGGAGAGGTTCTGGGTAAAAGGGATTTGGATGAGGGAAAGGGCCCTCTCTGTCATATCCTGGGACTGCCTCTTTCTCACTCCTGCAAGAGGAGATCCCAGCCCCAGTCACATTGCAGTCATAAGCCAAGCACGTTGCTGCCTGCAGCAGGCTGCTCTCCTTGCCTTGCCCCTGTACATGACCCATCTCTGCTCAACACTGAGGAAGGAGGCACAAGTGACTTTAAAGGGGTCACCTTTTGCTTTAATAAGTACTCTGAACTTGCAGGCATAAGGTCTGAGCTCAGTTACCCAAAAGCAGATGACAAATATGTCTAAAACTGTATTTTACCAATGTCTCTTGGTTAGTGTGCTCCAGGAAAGTTTTCAGGGAGCCTGAAGATGATGGCAGCATATAGGTATGAGCTTAAGAAACCCTTACACCCAAAACATTAAAAAAGGACAAAATTAAAAATCCACATGTAGAGAACATGTGCATATGAGTTTGAAGTGGTATTCAAGCTTAACATTTTGTGACTGCTGAGCCCAAGCTGGGCATTGGAGTTGGAGCTTCTTGTCATGGCACAGGCCTATAAGGATGCTAAAGTATTCCACACAACTTGTGCCATACTGTTGTCCACAAAAATCAGATTCCTTACCTGGTGTGCAGCAAGCCAATAATTACACACTGAGAGAGCCATTCATTATAGTTGAGAGTTGCACAAGCCTGGGTGCTCTGTGGATTCCACAAATCAAGCACAACTATCAATGCTTTTTGCTATCTATACATTTCAAAAAATGAATTAGCTTTCATTTGCTACAAGCTCTCTTATTAATTAGTATTCTATCTTCTGTTGATTAATGATTCTCTTGTTTCTCATGCCAATTAGTCCTCATGCTCAGTCTCTCTTCTTTTGGGTCAGTGGTTTCTTGGGTTGGTGGTCACAATCTGCCCCTGCCAGGATCACCTTTTACCCATCTGGAGCTGGTTTCAGCACAGCTGCTGAGTTGGCTTTGTTAGCTTCTCCTTCATCTTGGGAATTCTGCCAGATGTCCTTGGGCCTCATAAATTCTGCATTTTTTGTGTCCACTNCTTGGGTTGGTGGTCACAATCTGCCCCTGCCAGGATCACCTTTTACCCATCTGGAGCTGGTTTCAGCACAGCTGCTGAGTTGGCTTTGTTAGCTTCTCCTTCATCTTGGGAATTCTGCCAGATGTCCTTGGGCCTCATAAATTCTGCATTTTTTGTGTCCACTATCAGTGGTACATCCTTCTCCCCAAGATTTGTAAACCTCCTATGAGGTCCAAGATCATTGAAGCATGTCAAGCCCTAAACATTACTGAGGCAATTCAACCAACAAGTAATTTGCTTTTCTATTACATGAACATCACTTAGAGCTTGTTAACTGCTGTTTCATGGATTAAATCTCCCTTCTTGTTGATTAGGCTAGAAAATATACAAATATCAAACATCAAAAGCATCCTTGCTTAAGAGATTTTTACATTTGCACATTTTGCAACACTGTCAATCTCTCTTAATTGTGAATGTGTATCACTGTGAATGCAAATGACAAAAGCTGCTGTAGAAATGGAGAAGAAAGGCTGAGTTTTCAATCTTATATTAAAATTAGTTTCCTTTTGTGACAGTTGAATTTCCATCTATGAACCAGTACATGGGAATGTATGTCCATAATTCAGCTTCACATCTGCCTCAAAACTTTTTTCATTTTGAAAGTGTAAAAGCTGCCAAGTGGGCCAACTGCTGGCATTGGGTACATCTGCAATCAAAATGGCAGCACTGGGTCAGGCCAAAGAGCTGTCCTCCTCTGTGTCCTCTCTCTAGGGGTGGCCAGTGGGAGAAAAATAAAAGCCATCTGAGACACTTTCTCTCATATGCTTTCCTGGAGTTTGTCAAGTGTCCAGGGGCTTTGTGAATTACAGATTAATTATTGAATGATGTGTGTATTGGTCACCACTTCCATTTAGTTGTGCATTTTTTAGGCGCTTGTTTACATTGTTGTTCTTCATAGAGTCCTCTAGCAATGAGTTCTGTGAGCTAATTATTTTCTCTAAGAAGGGAAATTTAAAATTTTCTCCCTGATACTTTCATACCATCTCCCCCTAACATTTATACTGGGTAGAATGGTGACTAGTCTTTCACAATTTGCTACTCCCTGGACATGCATGATTTTGCAGATTTTGCTCCTTCAGTTTTAGAAGCTGAGGAGATCCAGCACATCTGTTTAATCTGTTTAGTCTGTTTTGTGGGTCCTGAGGGAGGCAATCTGAATGTAGTTCACAATGGGGACAGGTAACTGTCCATCATTGCACTTGGACATTTCTTTCTCTGTCTAACAAAGGCAACAGTTGTGGTCTTTAGGTATAGTATGCATTATTGCCTTTCATCTTCCCCATATTATTCTTTCTTGTTATTTTTTATTATTTTCTTAGTCTGTTAATATTGCTATTTTTAAAATTTTTTCCCTAGAGCTGTTTAACTTGATGAATATTATCAGTATGTTCAAAAAAGCAAACTGGAAATTGAAAAATTATTCATTCCAAGTTGTTGCTTTTTATTATTGTAGGAGTGCATTTTGGTACACACTGTCTTTGCATTGCCTTTGAGATTTTAAAATATGTAAAGCTATCTACTTTAACAAATTACATTTTTTTTCCTGTGCCTTAATTGTTTATGGAATGTCTGCATATGGATCTTCTCTTTTTTTTTTCCAGTTATGCTGAGCAGCTGTTCTCAAAAAAGTAGGTTTATAAACTGTATTTTCATGTTTGCTTTTACTAATCACTTTAAAGGTAAAATGTTGTAATTTATAACCATGTAACAAAGCTTGCCAGCTGGGTGTTTGTTTTATGTCTGGAAATAAACAGACCTTTAAATGAAAACTTTTGACAAACTCCAAAAAAGGAAAAGCTCTATTTGAAAGGAGCAGTGTTTTATAATGCTGGGGTTTGTATTTATACTGGCTCAGACCTTCATCTGGTGGACATGATGGCTGGAGTAGGGGTTATATTTTGTTACTGTGCTCGGGAAGTCATGAGCTGTGTTTTTGTGAGCACTTGCATGTTTTGCTGCCTGCTTTGGCTGTTCCTGTAAAAGAAATCCATATAAGTCTCTGCCAAGCATGTGGAATGCTTTTGAGGCAAGAAATACTTTTTACCCAACAGGGTCATTAGTTGTCCATTTGTGATGGGTGATCAAACCTCAGCTTGGGAGTTTATTCCACACAGCTCCTGTGGGAATAAACTCGGGGATCTGGTGNTGGTAACAATTCAGATGTGCTCTAAACCTAGCTCAAGCCTGAAAAGCCTATTCATATTTCACAGCTGTTTGATTTCTGTTCCCCTTTTCCAATGGTCACAAGGTGTTGTCTGCTTTGGAGTCCTGAGCAGACATTCACTGGTCATGAGAGTGGTACTGCACATCAAGGACTGAGAATATGATTTACTTCTTTCCTTTTTTTCTGCNCAGCCCGCTGTTTACCTTGGGAATCTGAGAGCTCTAGGAGGGTCTGTGGCACATCCACGTGGGCTCATGTGGGAAAATGTCATTCTCTAATGTGGATGAAACATGTGGGTGTAGAAGAAGGATCGAAGTTATTCTGAAATAAATATATATANATAAACTTCTTGTGGTCAGCTTTGGCTGGGTGTTTTTATAGACTTTTTGATTGCAACAAATGCAATGAAGAGTGAGATTTGTTCTTCTGTCTCAAATGCCAGTTGGATAAAAAATTTGGCCCGTAAAATCACAAATTTTTGATCTGCCTGGTTTTTTTACCTTACATAGACCCCTTTAACCCATTTCCAGTGCAAGAAACATAATTCCTTGCTAATGCTTGCTAAACATTTTAGACAGTATATTCAGAAATAAGAGGTAGCTGTTCTTCCTTTTGGAGTGGTTATGGGAGTCTGTGATAGGGAAAATATTTTTTCAGAAGGGAGAGGTATGGAATGAACTCTTAACAGCTCTGTGGCCTCTTGGATGCTGCTGCTGTTGTTGTTTCTGAGGGGGCTGTGCTGTAACAAGTTCACAGGGTTCAATCTGATCTGGTTCTCAGCTTTGCATTAAGCAGACTAACGTGCACCCAAACTAACACTGGAAGCTTAACATCTTTATGGAGTGTTCCAGCTGTCTAACCCCAATGGAGCAGAGATGCAGAAAAGCATAGAACAGAGCTACTTGATAAGTTATTTGATTTGAAAGCATAATGCCTGGTGTTAGGCTGTATCAGCTTTGAGATATGGTATTGGAAAAATACTTTAGATCACAAGTTTCAACATAAAAAGGTTACAAATGTGTATATACTTTATTTATCTTAGAAAATTAGTGTTTTCAATTTTGGAGAGAGAAGATCTTGCTACAAAAATTTTCTACTGTGAAAATATAAAGAATGATTGATGCTACTGGTATATGACTTAATTCTAATAATAAAACATTTTATGTTGCCCATATTGTTATGTGAATTCCTCAGTGGAAAAATTGGAAGTGTAATAGGAACCAAAGCTACTGGCACAGATTACTGATACCATTAAGGAAATGGATGATACTGCCCAAAGTGGGCAATTGCTCAAAAAACAGATGTTTCTAAATATTTTTTAATTCTTTTGGAAATCGCTGCAAAGCATATTTTTTGGTGTTGATTGCTGCTGTAAAATGTGTTTTATCCAGCCCTTCTGATGAATAACTGCAAAACTTAGACCCAAATTATTTTAGGAAAAAGGTAAATATTTTTTGTTGGAGATAATGCTGGAATCTCTGACATAATTTAACATAATGTTTGTTTTTAGAAAACCATTTCTACCAAATAGATTAATAGTGAGTCATGCAGAGGAGCTTATACCATCTGTCAAATCATAGCCACGAACCAGGGGTGGTATCAGCTCTTTTCTAAATCACTGGTCTCCTGCTTAATGCTCCTTTTACCCCATAATAATCTCCAAATTCCAAGAATTCCTAGAAGTTTTGCATTTATCTGTTAATAGGGCTGCAAAATCCTGCACTCCAGTGCATTGTTCCTTGTGAACTGAATGCTATGGACCATAGAGTCAGGGAGTTGAAGGCAGCAAATCCAGCAATTTTTTTCTTGCAGTGTTGCCTCTCCTGAGTTTCTTGGGGAAGGAGATTTTTGTGCTACCACATTTCCACACATGTATTTAGCCAGGAAATGTTAACCCACAGATCAGAAGACCTAGTTCTTTAGCTCTGTAGGAGGATATAATTATGATCCCTTATCAAAGTGATTTCCCTCCCATCACGAGGCAGTTGATGGCTGTCAGGAGTACACTCTGCAAGTATGCAAGGGCAGAGACCAGACCTCTTGTGTACAGTGCAGTGGTATTTGTTACTCTGTTAATAGTTTATGTGAATGGTCTGCAGCAGCTGCTTGCCTTTTTTGAAAAAGATAGAATCACCTACAGAAAATACAATTCTAGTTATTCCAAAATTTTTGGAAGCACCAAACTAGGATCATTGCTTGTTGAATACTGAGTACCAAGGAAGGTCTGACTGTACAGACAACACAGATTATATAGTTCTTATTTTCTTGGGTAGGACAGTTTCCCAGTTTGCCCACGTGTTGGGTCATTTGTGGCTTTTCTAACACCTGGAAGGTTTCAGTATCTTTCAGTGCACCTACAGGAGGGTAATAGGACAGTAGTAACTCACTCTGCCTGTTCAAGGCATGCAAAGAGCTACTGAGATGTGCATCCTTCTAAAATGCTAAATATCAAGAATCATCCAAGCCTTTCTAACAAGTGTATTTATTTTCAGGGATGACAATAAAATAAAGAAACAAGATACGCCAGCAATTTGTGATCTCCACTGCTGCAAGGATGTGCCCGTAAGAAATGGCCTTATTGGGCAGAAGCCACCCTCTATCAACCCCGAGAGACTGAAGGATTTTGGTGAGGAGGATTACCTGAACGGGGATGTGAAGACCTGGGAAATGAAGATAGTGAGCCGAAATGAGGAGTTACTTAGGGATGCCCTTTCCTGCAGCCCTCAGCCAAGCAGTAGGACCAGCCTGGCAAGCTGTAGCAAGCTGATTCGATTTGAAGACATTAGTGCAGCAGCCTTCAAAATCCAGTGTGGTATTCAGAAAACCCCCTGTATGGTAAGGAATCTTTCTGGTTTTGCATTCTCCCAGTGTTTCTTTTCTTTTTCCTTATGAAAGTTGAATAGAAATGAAGAAAGGGTATGTGTGAATTGCAGCAGATAGATCTATGTGAGAAGACTCATGTTCATATCAATTGTATTTGAGTGTCAATAATAATTTTCTTCTTATCTGTTTACACTAACCTAAATCCTCAAAGATTGCAGTGACCTGTAAACAAAGGATAAACCACATTAGGCATAGACTTAATGCACTGTGGTATTATGGTCCCAGTGAAAAACTCCTGCTATAAGGAACCTGAGTTGGAGGTGGCAGACTCCCAGTGTTTGGGTAAGCACTCTTGTGGGAGGGTCTGGTTTGGAACCAGCCCTTGTATTTGGAGGGTTTGAAGGTACAGATTTCCCTTCTCAGTTAGGCCAGCCAGGAAGGGCTGGATATATTCTGTAACCAGGTATTTCTGCCACAAGTGCCTTCAGCAAAATAAGGATGTTAAGACACACACATGTGCACCTGTTGACCAAGCTTGGTGTAGAAATGACCAGGATACCCCCTCGATGTATAAGGTCTGCTAAAGCAGAAGAGAAGTACAATGGCAAGCTGTACTGTGTTTCTATACTTTTTCATAGTGTATTTCTGCTGTTGGGAGCTCTTCAGGCAGGCTACTCTGGGCTCTCTGGGTAATCTCTTTTCCTTTTGGTGGGTGAGAAGAGTGTCTTTACCAAATGGCAATTCCTAGCAGCAGCCCCAAGTCACACTCTCAATGAATCCTTGTGGATTGTTTTTCTGGCATGCACAGAGTAAGAACTTTGCAATCTGCTTGGGATTAGCAGTCCCTGGAGTGAAGTGGTGCAGCAGTTGTCCTCGTTCCCATATGATGCCTGCTGATCCAGAGACATCATAACTACTTCCAGTGTGGGTTTTTTAGCCCAGCATTCCCAAAATATGGATAGCTGTGCTTTTTGCAGCACATTACTGAAGAAGTGTGTCTTGTGTCAAAGGACATGGTACAAGACAGTTGGGGCTATAAGGTGGCACAAAAGATTTGGCTGGAATGCAGGGAAGTTTTGGGTAGGGTAGAATTAATTTTCTTCACAGTAGCTGGTATGGAGCTGTGTTTTGGATTTGTGATGAAAATATTGTTGATAAGACAGAGATGTTTTTGTTACTGCTGAGCAGCTCTTACACAGAGTCAAGGCATTTTCTGTTCCTCACTCCATCCCACCAGTGAGAAGACTGGAGATGTACAAGGAGTTGGGAGGGGACACAGCTGGAACTGCTGACCCCAACTGACCAAAGGGACATCCTGTACCATATGACACCTTGCTCAGCAATAAAATTAGGGGGAAAGTTGGCTGGGGGCCTGTGGCTTAGGGCCTAGCTGGTCATCAGCTGGTTGGTGGTGAGCAATTGTTTTCAATTGCATAAGCTGTCTTTCTTGGGGCTTATTTATCTCTTTGGTATTTTCCTTTTAATTACATTGTTGTTTTTTTATTTGTTTATGTATTTATGTATTTATGTATTTATTTATTTATTCTTACTAACTGTTCTTATCCTAACCCGTGAGATTTCTCACTTTTACCCTTCCAATTCTCATCTCCCCCCAAGCAGAGGGGCAGGGAAATGAGCAAGGGGTAGAATGGTGTTTAGTTGCCAGCTGAGGTTAAACCATGACAGCCCTCAACTTAAATAGCTCCTTTCTCCTGGGTGTCCCTGCCAGATTTATGCAACTCAGTTGTATCCCCTTTCTGCATTTACTCTTTCAAGCTAAACAGTCTCACTTTCTTTAGTCTTTTTTTATGAACTATGCTTTTAAAATTATCAGAATTGTGGAAAACCTATATCCATTAAAAACTTGTATATTTTAGTGTGAAAATAGCCTGTGACTGTTGTTATTCAAAGTAATGTTCCTGCAGAAGTCATTAGTGCATTTCATGCATTGTTTCAAAAGCACAGAGTGGTGTCAAGAAAAACACAAAAAACCTTTACTTTAACTCATTGTTGAGAGGTAAAAGCACCTTTCAAGGACATTTGTTTAGACTAAGAAAGTGAGTGTGACTCCATTTAGTTAATTGAAGGGAGAAACACTTCGCAGGGTGATTCCTAATCTGCAGGTAAAACCACGGATGGAGCATCCTGGTTCCTTGGGCAGGAGTTTGCCTTGGAGCTGAGATGTGGCATCATGAGTGAATTGCAACATATCAAAGAGGTAGTGAGCATAAGAAAACTAGGAACTGGCATCAAATTGGACCCCTGGTTTGGCTACTGATGAAGGAGCTGTAAGAGCTGTGTTGTGTTTGCTTTGTGGATGCAAGAGGGAGGCTGTACATCAGACATGGTATCTGTAGTCCTTAGATAAGATCATAGTGACTAAAGGGAAATCTTACAGGCTGGTTCAATGAGTCTTATGGGGTCACACATCAGGTCAGTTCAGCTGTAAATAGCACTGATGCCTACTTTGTTAGAAGTGATTGCTATATTTAGACTATATGAAAAAATCCTCAGTTAAAGGAAGACAAAAAGGATAACCTAAAGAATTCAAGTCCTGAGTATCAAAATAAAAGAAAAATATAAATCTGAAGTACACCACCTCTGTGGTAAAGAGTGACACAATTTTAAATGTAGGAAATGTTTTAAACTTTATTATTCACAGGATTAGTCTCCTTAAATCCTTTTTCTCATTGTTCGCTCTAGAATCAAAGATTCTCTACAAAAACAAGTATGGTATGTGAAGAACTAAGAGCATTTCTTTTATAGTGTTCTTGTACTATTTTGTGTAGGCATTCTCTATAGATTAGGATGTTTGGGGTATAAACTATTATCCTATTAGTGTGCTAAGCACTTTCCATTGTATCAGTTTCTGCAGCCAGATTTGCAAGGGAGCTGCAAGTGTCAGGATTTTCAGAAGCAAAATAGAGAATCTGGCCCCACCTATGGGTGAGGAACTTAACATATGCTTGGAAATCCACTAAAAAGCCTTGAAACCTTCACGTCAAACATGTAGCTTAACTGTACACTTTAAAGCAAGTATCTGTTTTAGATACATTAGTTTATATAAATTCACTTGGAAAGTCCTGCAGTCTAATAAACATGTCAGTACACATTAGTGTATGCACTAATTAATACATACATGCATACATTGTATGTATAACACAGCCAGATATTGCTTGAGATAAATATTTTTATTCATGCTCTTTTTGGATCTGTCTCACTTTGTGACTTATCTTAAATGAGGACTTGATCCCCTAAATCACCAGGGCCTCATTTGCTTTGGCAGCCAATAGAGGAGATGGAGCCAATTCTGAAATAGAGCTGCAGTAAGCCTGGGGAGCTGGCACCCACAGGTTTACACCCACAGTAATCTTGTGAAAACTCTTGGTTTAGTGAATATGGTGATAGGAAATTAATATGTTGATACATGCTGGGAGTGTCTTATAAAACTTAACAAATATTTGCCACTAAATTTTTTTAAAAATCACGCACTTGGGCACTGCATCACATATAATGTGCTTGCTAATTCCCCTCAGCTCAGGCATCCTTTCTGTTCCAAACACTAAGCTTTTCCAAACAGCTGCTGCTTACACTTGTAGGCCTGGGAAATTGTTTTTTATTATTTCCATCTTTCTTTGAGTAAGAGATGTCTTTACTAATATTCTACTGGCTTTAGGATGCAAAATAGACAACACTCAGTAGTGAATTATTGGCAGAAACTATAGCAGAGCTGTAGTGGGGCTCAAGGAGGTATTTTCTGATGGCTTTTGTATCTATTAGATGATGACCTTATTTTTTGGGTATTCAATATCCAGTTCTGGCAAGAGCTGGAAGCATGGGTTTTGAGATAGTTGAAAATATTTATTTTAATGCCTGTATTTGAGCAGTAAAATCCAAAGCAAGTGCTATTTTCAGAGTTCTTAATGGCATGTGGTCCATATTTCACTGCTGTGAGTTTGAAAATCACTTCCATAAAGCAGAAGGACCTGGTAGATAACAACACACTGTTGTGTATTTATAAAGAACCAGAAAGATGAATTTTACTTTTTTAGAGCTCATATATAGCAGTAGAACTCGTGCCTCAACAGGCAGCTGATGTGGAAGATTTTTCTTAATTGTAGATATATTGACATAATGTTGTTTATCTACTCCAGTATTCTAGGCTATCCAAGCAGTATGGAATGGACATCTACCTGAAGAAGGAGTTCCTCCAGTACACAGGGTCTGTGAAGGAACGAGGTGTACTTTACCTTCTGATGTCATTGCCTCAGGTATAACAAAATGTCAGCATTCAAAAAGAAGTAGGTTAGTTCTGCTTCATGAAAATGGAGCAGAGTTGAAGGCAAATTTACCTCTAATCTCCATGGAATCACAGTGTTTCTTGTCTTTAGAATCATTGTACTGAACACAGCATGTGAACAGAGATAGGTCGGAATGCAAAATACTGCTTTATTTACAATTGGATGATCTGCTGGTGAAATTCTTAAAAATGTTTGAAACAAAAGCTTGCAAAATAGATACATCAGCATTTTCCTGTGGCATTAAGATGCAAATGTTTTTATGTGTACTGTAGTTCTGATATGTTGAAACCACCAAACTCATGAGCAGTGATGAAATTGAATTACAATGAATGATGACAAGGATCTAGATCACCAATTGATTTTGTAATGAATTTCAGCTTTCTTACATGAATAGCTTGTTTATCATTTGTCGTAGGAGGTTATTGCCATTGTCATAGGAGTCTCTGCAGTAATAATTGTTATAATAGGCATGAGACAGCAGCCCAGAGCAGTGGTTATTCCTGCCTTTCGTAATATAAATTATATCTTCTATTAAAAGGAAGCCTGAAATGAAATAATGTCATACAGGCAGAGCAGAGATATCAGCTCTGAGGGACCAGATATCAGCTCTTCTGTGATCAGTTGGAGTTTTTCAGCTCTTTCCAATGGAACAAGAATTGAACCCAGAGGAGTGCAGGCACAGGGATTGCTCTTGTGCTGTTTTAGCTCTGTGTGTAAATCCTGAGATCACACCAGACATGCATATACCATACCATAGTGTCACAATTCAATCAGCCAGTAAAGAGAAAAAAGGAAGTCAGATCACTGGAATGCTCCAGATCACATGGGCCAGCTCTGTGACGCCGTATAACGTGCAGTAAGCATCCGTGTTTTTCAGGAGCAGCAGAGGAAAGGGGTGATCGTGGCCTCGGACAGTAACTTTTCCATGGCTGTTGCTTACCACGCCGCAGAGCTGCGTGTCCCCGTGTTTGTCATCGTGCCCACCGGCACGGCTCCGGCCAGGGCGCGCATGTGCCGCGACTACGGTGCCATGGTCATCTCCTACGGCGCCACTGCCAAGGACTCCCAGGTGCACGCCAGGAGGCTGGCACAGGAGAACAGCTACCTCTACCTCGAAGAGTAAGTGAATGCAGGCTCATTAGAAAGATCTGATGAGACACACACACAGCTCAGCAAAAACAATTAGTTTCATTAAAATGTTAGCTTGTTAAAATGCTTCTCTTACCTGGAATATGGACAGCGATGTGTTCCCAGGCACAAATCATGTCTTTCTGTAATAACTGGGGATGGAGACCAAAATGAAACATTCTTCTCTGCCCCTAAATTAGGCAAACTCTGTGATTAGGGATTTCTATGGGCTAATATGATTCACAGAATTCACAGAATCACTAGGCTGGAACAGACCTTCAAGATCATCAAGTCCAATCCATGCCCTAATACCTCAACTAAACCATGGCACTGAGAACCACATCCAGTCTTTTTTTAAACACATCCAGGGATGGTGACTCCACCACCTTCCTGGACAGGCCATTCCAGTACTTTATCACTCTTTCTGTGAAAAACCTTTTCCTAATTTCCAACCTAAATTTCCCTTGATGCAGCTTGAGACTGTGCCCTCTGGTTCTGCCAGTTGCTGCCTGGAGGAAGAGACCAACCCCCACCTGACTACAGCCACCTTTCAGGGAGTTGTAGAGAGTGATAAGGTCACCTCTGAGTCTCCTTTTCTCCAGGCTAAACAAACCCAGCTCCCTCAGCTGTTCCTCACAGGGTTTGTGTTCCAAGCCCCTCACCAGGTGGCTGTAGTGATGATGGTGGCTGTAGGTGAATTCTTTAGGAACTCAGCCAGAAAGCATTTAGGCTAGCGTTCATTTCTGGTCTCTCTGTTTGAAGTTTGGTGGGTAAAAGTTAATCTTTAGTGCAAAGGGTTCAGTGGGATAATGTGGAGCAAGAGAAGGATAATGGTATAAGATTTTCCCATATCTGGTGTGAGGAGCAAAACTGATACTGCCTTGAAAAAAAGATGATTACAAAGCTACTTCACACATACATTTAACGGATGAGCACAAATCTAAATTTGAACTATTTGAGGTCACTGGACAAGGCAGATCTAAAAAAAAAACATAAATAAGGCAGGCAAAACCACTTAGAACTGATAGCTTTTCCCTTTTTCATCTGTAGCCTCTTACGCATTCCCCACTCTCCACCCCCTCTTTCTTCTTTTACCTTTCTTCAAGAAAGATTTCCAAAAGCACAGAGGGGTCAATCATTAACAGTGGTCCCTCTGATGCCCTGCTCTGGAATGTCATTGTCCCCCTACCACTGCTGCTTCTGTGCAGGCTTCATCCTGCTCTTGGTGTTTGTGTGGCATCTCCTGCAGGGAGTGCCTGTTCCCCCCCAGCTCCCAGGCACTGCTGCCTTAAACACAGTAATGATGAGTGGTGTTGCCTGGAAAGAAAATCCCGGAATGAGCAGAACAGAGGAAGTCCTCACTTCTTTCCCAGTTGGTGTATTGGGAAGGCAACACTACAAACTGTACTGTTCAACTCCTCTCTTAGCTCTGCCAGCAGCCAGTGACACACAGGGCTGGTTCATGTGCCTGGTTTACCACCATGGGCGCAGTCTTGTCCCACACTGGGATTTTTGGTGGAGAATGAGCTGCCCTGAATCCCAAAGAATTTTAAACACTTTTAGACTCCTTTGAAAACCATGTTTTTCCATAACTTTGTGATTTCCAAATTTCTGTCAGCCATTTTTCAATTTATGTGTTAACTTCCAGCTGGCTTGCATCAACTACCACGTTCACACATAAGTACTAAATTGCTTTATTGTAATTTGATGTTTAATCTTCCCCTCCTCCCTAAATAATGATTTAAGTTACATAAGGTAGATATTCTCCAGGTTCATGATGTTCCAGGGGCAATGCACGTGTAGAACTTGGGCATCCAAAACTGAGGAACTCTAAAAGGTACACGCTACCATTAATAATACTAAAGTACTCTGATTTATTTCAGGTTTCAGATGACAAGAAACAGAGTTGTTCAATCTGTGACTATGTTTAATTAAAACCTCACAGATACAATTTTTCACTGAAAAGGAAAAAGAAGAAAGAAACCCCCCACTTCAATTGTGAGCCCTTTCATAATGGGATATCTGAAAAATATTTTGTTAGGTGTAGACTTGGAGAGATTTCCCAGTGTAATGCATGCCTTTATGGATAGCCAGTCTTCTCCATCTGGGTCTGATACACATTCCTGTCACTTGCCAAAGCTGTTTGTAAAATACCAGCTGATCTCCTAAGTGCTAGAATGGAACTTCTGAAATGTCATTTTATTGCAGTTTAATTCTAGCTTGGATACAATCCCTAGCAATTTGGTCTTTGAGTCTCCTCACCCAGTAATTCATTCTGCCCTTCCTGAAGTAGATACTATGTGACTGGGTTTGGCTGTACCTGCAGGGGCGATGCCCTGCAGCTGGGTGTGTCATTGCCAGCTCTTCCCATTGCTTGAAATTGCTTGATTTTAATTGCTTGAGTGCAATTAAATACTGTGTCATGAAAACGACCATGCAAGAATTCAAATAGATGAAGGACCAGTTTTTACCCAGTTGCAACTTCCTGGGAAATCCCAGGAAGGAAATGTGATTTTTCAAATTGGAATTCAATCATTTAGTCTGCCTAATTACTGCCTAGGCGCCATGAAATTTTTACTAACTATAGGGGCTCAAGCCCTCATTATAAATGCAATGTGACTATTGCCAATAACTAACTCAGTACCTCTGTGAGGATGTGAGAGAGATTCCTTTGTGAAGTAGGGCGGAAGGAGTGCTGCCGATTGAATTACACACCTTCCTTGCTTGACAGCACATTTTTTCCTGTGCAACTTCATATCTAAATGCTGTTCAAACCTGATCATTTGTGATCTGGTTAGTCTGTTATTCTGTCCAACAGACTCTGAGCCCTTTACTTGGAGCAGATAGGAGCAGAGCCTTCTAGCTGCCACACCAAACCTTCATTGGAAAACTAAAGCCTGACAGCCCATCTTTGATTGCTGATGTATCACACATTTCAGAAGACAAATATCCAAGTTTCTAGCTCTGGCTCAAAAATGCTTGTATCAGACCACAGTCTTCAGATTTATCTGCCCTGTTCCTTCATTTTGCCTTAATGGCATATGATACTCAGAGATATGCCTGCCTTCAAAAAGCAGAAGTTGTGAGTCACAATGCAAAGAAAATCACCCATTTTATTATAAAAGCTGATGGCTGATCAGTGAACTGGTGTTTCAAGTGGATGTTAGCTAGGAAAAACATGATGATCTGAAATATTGATTCAAATTGCTAACAGATCTCCATGCCCAGAGCAGTCTCATTTGGACAGTTCTCAGTTGTTAGAGAGGCTTTATTCCTTCACTGAATATCCCAAGCCTTCATTCATTTTTGCAGATCCCCTTGTACCCCATGTAACTATGGCAGGGGTAGCTCCACAAACTCAGATCTGAATCTTTTTTGGAAATAAGTTTCCAGAATTGTTCAGGAGGCCAGTGATATATTTTGTCATATATAAGAAGGGGGAGAGAGCTCCTTCAGTATCTTGATAGAGACAGTAAATACAAGGATTCAGTTACTCATTCCACTATGATTTCTTGCCTTTGTCTTTGGCTGTGCTACAGGAGCAGAAGTTCATTAATCTTACCCTTTCTTATGTAGTTATATAGACCCTGCCCTGAGGAGTTTTCTGTGTCTTGATATATATGTGAGGTAACTTCTCAAGGGCCTTGGTCTCCTCCTTGCAGGAATTCTGTGCTCTTATGCTGAGCCTCTCTGTGCCTGTCTAACAGTAATAAAAACAGTTTCCTAGTACCCAAACATCCTTGGGTCAAGTAAATCAAGTACAGTCATTGGATCTGTAATTCTATTTGCCAGAAAAAGCAGAATGTGCAGAGAGCTCATATTTCTTTTCTTATAAATAGTTCTACATTTACGTCATTGCTAACTTGTAAATAAAATGCAAACCAGCTTTTAGAAATAGATCCAAGTCAGTCATGTGACTGTATACTAGAGTTTTCTTCAATTTTTTGATGCTTCTTGTCCCTATTCTTTATACTGCATTTGCCTGAAAGTATTTTGCCAGTGAATATTTTGGCATGACTAAATGCTTTGCTTAATGCAAAGGTATCAGATATTGGCCCTGGACTGTGGAAAGACAACTCTAGCAATCTGTTTGGTATTTGTGAGGTTGAACACACTGCCTAAATCTCATGAAAATTTCCATTCATCACAAGCACTAAATCCACTGATAAGTAAAGAGGGGATTTATTTTTGAGGCTTTGATCATAGTTTGGACTGCAACATTTAAAATTTATGAAGCTGAAGGAAGTGATGGCAATGGAAACACGACTTCTTCCTGCCAATTCTGTAAACACCTGATAGCAATGGGAGTTAAGTGCTCTTCAGTCTGAAGACTCTTTGAGGGGCTTGTCTACAGCACAGGTTTTCTGCCAGTGGGCAGAAGCATGCTATGGTCCACCTGATGGCACCGTCCTGTTGCATCATCTCATGTGCTGCTAATTTACTCTCACATTTATCTTTTTCTGCTGAACAATGTCTTGAAAGTACTCGACTGAATTATTACTGCACTGACAGCTGTGGCCTCAGAGAGCTGATGTGTGCCCTTCCTTCCCCCAGGGAGGACAGTGCTGTGTACCTGTCAGGCCTGGGGACCGTGGCGCTGGAGATGTACGAGCAGGTGCCAAAGCTGGACGCAGTCATTTTCCCTGCAGGAGGCCACTGTGGCTTGCTGGCAGGATCAGCTGCTGCACTCAAACACCTCAACCCACATATTTCTGTAATTGTAAGTGGCCTTT
This sequence comes from Buphagus erythrorhynchus, assembly GCA_013400855.1. Taxonomy (NCBI): domain Eukaryota; kingdom Metazoa; phylum Chordata; class Aves; order Passeriformes; family Sturnidae; genus Buphagus; species Buphagus erythrorhynchus. The sequence continues at coordinate 71,354 of VZTT01043342.1, read as the reverse complement.
CACCTATTAAGCATTGCATTTGGGTGGCTTTCACCGCAGCTGTTTACAAAAGACCCTGGTATCTAGTGACACTTGCAGAGACTGCCTATGCTGGGGACAGGAACCATCCCATCCTATGGGCTTTGCCTCAGAGAAGACCCTGTAAGAACCTGGGAAGTTCCTGTCCCTTGGCTGTTTGGCTGGATTTAAGAGAAAAGTGTGGGAAGACTTTTCCTAAGCAAATCAAATCCAGTTCTGTGTTTTGAAATTAGTTCTTACTGGGAAAATTTGGTCCTAAGTAGGCCACAGAGTAAGTTTAGTGGTAGCACGGTTGTTTTGCAACTTGAAATTAATTGTTAATTTGAAGAGGGACTTTCTGTAGGTTTTGCTATCTACTTTGGTGGCAACTTCTGTTACAACTGGTTCAATAAAAAAGTGACAACATCTCTCTTCCTTAGGGAGTTGAATCTGAAAGTTTCCCAGTATTGCAACAGTCCTTAAAAGCTGGCCACCCAACTGAGGACCAGGCCTGCAACAATCATCACTTCTATGGAGGTGAGAAAATGCAGTAATCTTTGGGAGGTAAAGTAAAGGTTGTAACAGATTTCTCCAACTAGATTATTTTCTTATTATTTCAGTTCAAACATATTTTAAGGGAGTTCTCTGAAGAGTCAGAATTTAGTTCAAGCTGTAACAGCAACTTCTGCCACATTTTCCCCCGCACTCTGATAGGGTAAAATATTATTTCCAGTGCACATGAATACTTAGAAATATGAGAGAATTTATCTGAACACTGCTCACACACAGCATCTAAACCAGTGAAGTCAATGGGAAAGCTCTTGTGTAAAAGACTAATTTGGGAAAAGGCAGGAAAATGATGCAGTGCTTAAATCTTTAGACACAAAGCTGTTCTCAGAACAAAAATGTTTATAAATGGTACAATTGTTTCCATACCATTTGCTCAAAAAAACTCAACTGTTAAGCAATTTAAGAACATCCTGTTTGCCTGATATTCAAATCACTGGAAGTTTTGGATTAAATGGGAGTTTTGCAAGAAAATTCTAATTTCTCTTGGTTAGCTCTGCCTGTGTCTGCACTCTTAGCCAGTTGTCCTGCTGGAACTAACAAACCCAGTGTTGTGCTTGGGTCTCCTCTCCTTCAAGCCTCGTTGAACAGTGAAAAGCTCTGGGCTGCAGGGTCACTCTCACACTGCAACAATGACAGTGAAGTATCAGAAGTTTCTTGAAGGAGTCCAAAACGGCAAAATCTTGTGAGATTCAGTCTTTCATTACCAAACACATTTCTGTCACATGAAAAAAATCAAGCAACTTTAGGTCATGTAACAGCAGGGTGCTGCACTCATTAAGGGCACAAACCAGCCAGGACTCTTAAAAATGTTGAATATGTCTAAAACAGCCAACTTCATATTTTTGTCTTTTGAAATCTGCAGATGTGAGTGGAGTTTGCTTTGGCAGCAATTCTTTGCAGCTGACTGGGAAGCTTGTGGATAAAGTTGTTGCTGTGAGGTAGGTGAAGAAAAACAGTAAAATGAATAATACTGGATGGACATTTTTGTGTATGAAAAAGGTGCTCTACCAGCAGGATATGGTGGTTCTGCATGTGAAGTGGAGAGCAGGTCGGCAGGAGCTGCCACCATGCAGAGACTGGGGGAGTGTGGGGATGGGGAACATTTCCTTCCAAGAGGGGCACTGAAGACTTTGAACCCAGAACCACAGCATGTCTCAAACTGGAAGAGACCCACAAAGGATTATCAAGTCCAACTCCCAGCTCCTCACAGGACTACCTAAAACTAAGTGATATGACTAAAAGTATTGTCCAAACTGACCCTTTGGCCAAAACTTCACCTGCCACCACTACGTGGTCACCTTTGGGTGTAAAACTTGTCCTTGTATTCTACAACACTTGAAGGCAGCCCTTGACAAACTTCTTCTAAATCTTTACAAAAAGGCCACATTTGTGGAATATCCTTACTACTAGGATTTAGGTAATATTTCTAGTAAAAAAGCCATCCTGTCTTTCAGTGAATGAGGAGTCTGAGGTGCACATTCACCCCCAGCATCACAGCATTCTGTAACACCACTTTGGGGTCATATCTATCTGGATGGATGGCAAGAACCCAGTTAAACATAAATGTGTTATCTTCTGCTTTTGGGAGCTGTTTTGATTTGATTTGTTTTGACCCAGGTCTCTTGCTTTCAGGGAGGAGGACATTCTCATTTCGATGCTGAGGCTGCTGGAGTATGAGCGAGCCACGGTTGATGCAGAAGGGGCCATTGCACTTGCAGCACTGGTGGCAGGGAAGCTGCCTGAGTTGAAGGGTAAAAGGTACAGCAGCTATTGCAAACAGGGAACTGTGGCAAAAGCATGGGACTGAGCACCTTGGTCCTAGGAAACAGTGAAAATCCACTTGTTCTGTGGGTGACAAGGCAGTCCCTGCCCCTGAACTGGTGAGGGGCTCATCAGTGGCAGAACCTTCAGACTGACTAGACCAGTCACAGGTGGAAAGATTGTGTTGAACCAGACAAATGCCAGCCTAGGGACCTGACAAATCTTGTCCCTTTCCTCAATTCTCAGATATGTGGGGGAAAGGCAGTTACAGCTCCATCAGGCAGTGTCACACCTGCCAGGACAGTGTCCTGCTCTTGTCAGCCCATTGTCTCCTCTTGTTCCCTTCATGGAATCCAGCCCTGTGTGTGGTGGGACAGGAGCTGGGCTGTCTGCTGCAGTGACCCAGTGCCTCCAGTCCTGAGAACTGTCCACACAGTCAGAGGGATTATCCTTGTGCTTAGTGCTGAACGTGTGGCTAAGTGCTGCCTTGCCTCTCAGCTTGAGGACTCAGCACTTAAGTGGATTGAGCCTTGGCTCAGGTCATAGTCCAGAATGTAGTTAAACATACATGTCCTCAAGACAAAACAAAATTTCTAGTGCACAGCATTGTACACTAAAATACTGCTGAGGCAATTCTTCAGAAAAGGCTGACAGCGCACACAGAGCAGCAAACATTTCAGTACAGCTAAAATAAAAGAGAAAATGCAAAGGTTTGGTCTCCAAGAGGTTAGGTTTGGCTCTGCAGGGAGAGATTTTTCATAGACTAATCATGTGGCTCTTCACTTGCACTTCAAACATTTCTGCACTCATTTTTTGGGTTGTGATGAGTTTAATCAATGGTTACAGAAAGCTTTGAACATACACATTGTCTGAGCATTAAGAGGTTGAAACTTAGAACTTCCAGGGGAGAATTATGTCAAATTTTTAAAACTTGAAACCTAGACCAATAGCTCTCCAGCTGGTTATCTCTAAGAAAACTCAAGTCTCCAGGAAATGCAAAATGAAAACGTTTCAGACCAACTAATGCAGGCAACTTCTAGGCCTCCCCTATCTGCTCTCACTGGATCCTGAGAGGCAGGAGCCCTCTGACATGTAATACTTATTGAGGGGAGACCTTAGGCTGGTATTGATACAGTGTTTATGATTTATGGTTCCTTCATACTTACCAAAACTCTATTTTTCTGTCTGTTTTCAGAGTGGCAATTGTTATATGCAGTGGAAACCTGGAATTACATTTGCTGCAACAGTGCATAGCTCGTGCCCTGACCCTGGATAACAGAGTGTGCAGATTTTCCCTTGTGATTTCTGACTGCCCAGGAGACATGTCAAAGCTACTGGAGATTTTGGCTCGGGAAGAAGTAAGGTAAATTGGACTAATAGTTGGGAAATATAATCACAGACTAGCACAAAAACTATTAAAGATTGGGAAATGTTTCCAAACATCTCTGAAGCCAAGTCTGTAAGTAATTAATTAATCAAAGATTTTTTTTCTTGTTATATTGCAGAAAAGTTTTTATTTCCTTAATTTTTGTTCCAATCTGAAAACACCTTTTTAGCATAGAATTGTGTCTAATTCAGAAAGAAGGAAAGATATTTACTCTCCAAACACTTACAGAAACTGTTTTGCAATGACAGGGGATTGTTGTGATCTCTAACTTGTCCCTTATTTGATGCAGAGTTTTGGATATCAAACAAGAACGCACATTTGTGACATCTGAGCTCTTCACTGTCCAGGTAAGATGAGATGCAATTTCAGTTTCTCTGATAGTACTGGCCTCCCCTGATTTATTCTGTTTTCCTATCTCTTTATGCCTGTGTTGAAGTCCAACGGAGATTGTCAGAGATTATTTCCTCTGTGTTATACAGCTGCTTGCCAAACACTTAGCAGGTATATAAATAACACAGGACCAGTTTTACCTGCTGTAGCAACACCCTGGTGAAGCAGTCCAGGTGCTGTGTTGCAGTGCTGCTGGTATGAGCCCTCCTGACGTGTGGCAGGGTGCTGGGGCAGGTGAGCAAGGTGCAGCATCCATCCAGAATTTGAAGAGCCAGCTGTGTAGGCTGGCTGTAATTGTCTGACATGTTTGCCTTAAAGCAATGTAGAGAACACCCTTACTCTTAAGGAATCCTTGTTTTTAACTAGGGACTCAGTTTTGTTTCTTATCCACAATGGCACAGAGGAATGCCATTATTCCTTTGTTGAGTATTGGATGCAGAAACTGTGAAGCGGTGTTACCAGCTGATGGTGTCTCTTAAAAGGACCATTTATCTCATGGTGTCTCTCTTATTTCAACTGGTTTTGCAAAGGTGTGGTCCTACTGATTTCATGCTGTCCAGGTCCAACCTGACTTAGTTTGAGAAACCTCAGGTGGAAGTCAAATTAGAGATCTTTTCTAAACAGGCTCATAATTGGGGTGCAGAAATGTTACTGGGTAAGCAAGTTCTTTGATTTTGGCCTTTAAATTTAATTTCCTGCCTGGATACAAAAGCCTGCTCAATATTTTCACTTACAGATATAAAGAAGAGGTAGATTAAAGATCACTATGGTACATGATATCATCAATACTCTCAAGCATCTAGGACTTAACCCACATTGTTCTGCAGTGTGCCATAATGATAGGCCAGCTCACAGCTTTGGGTGATTTGGAGATAGCATGACACTCACTGCATGGGGTGGATAAATCCCTCTGAGTGACTAACAGCTCTGGAAACACTTTTCACTGAAGGCTAGATTAAAAAAAACCTGTAACTCTTACAAAGTTTTCAATGCCACTTTTATGGAGTGAGGCTTGTAAGTTTTATTAATGCTATTAAGAAAATTACATTAAATCTACTGTCTTAGGTGGGTTTTTTTTGGTGTTTGTTTGGTTTTTGAGGTTTTTTGTTTGTTTCAGGTTTTTAGTTATTTTTTGTTTGTTTGTTTGTTTTAGTTTTTAGTAAATACAGGCCCTGAATGAAAACAGTGCCATGTGCTATTCTCTGCACTTTAAACACAATGTATTTTCACTGACTGTCCACTTCAAGAATCTGACAGTGTTGCACTACAAAAAGGTCGAAGGGAGGAATTTGCATCCCTGTATAATTTAATTGGATATTGGATTTGCATGATGGCTTTCAATCAGTCTGGTAGAGGCTATTGGATAATTAGATGTGAAAAACAAAGTAGTAAACCAGACATACAGACCTCTGCAGGCAGCTCTATCTGGTGATATCTAGTGAATTGTGAAACTTTCTTTGAAAATTAAAGCATATGTAATCAAAAAGGGTAAAATATAGAGTTTATATGTAAGCATCAAAATGAATTTGCTCAATCCAGGTGCAAGAAAAAATACATATCTTCATAGTAAAGCTAATACCTGTGAGGGATGTTTTGGTTTTTCTTTGTTGTTTCTAAGAGCCAAAGACCTGTGTCATCAAAATAGTTTAAGCATTTTTTAATGTAAACCACAGCACATAAAATAAGGCATGAATTTAAACCTGGATTAAGAACCAAAATTACCACTTTGTGTTGCACTGGTGGTAATAACAAGAAAGGTATTGCAGCTATATCCATTTCATTCTGACTTTCATATATATTTTTGACTGTGGATATAGGTTAGGTATTTGACAGACATTAGGTGTTTGCTCAGGGCAGTGAGCATAGATACTGATTTGAAACACTAAATCTGTCCTGTTGAGATTATTGCCTCAATATTTAATCATCCTTTTAGATTTAGCCTTTTATTTCTAAAGAAGAGAAACTTGGCTTATAGTCACTTATCAGGATGATAGAGCTGCTTTGATTGGTGTTTTTTTCGTTCTACTGAAATGCCTTTCTGGATTGGTGTTTGTTCATCTAATGCACACTTGGAACACTCTGTGGGAAGATCTTTGCTGATAGTGTCATTTCATGAAGAAGTAAGGACTTTCTAAAATGAAATTTTATGTTCAAACTACACTTCTGGAAAAAATACTTTTGGAACATTTTACTGGCAAAAATAAGACTTTTTTTTTACTTAAAAATAAGGAAGGAATATGTCTATATTAGAGTAAGAAGTGCCTTGTGCAGAGGGATCAGCTGCTTGTGTTCCTTGGAATATTATGGGAGTTTCTTTAGGATTCTGCCTGCTCATACCTCCAGTTTAGTTTCTCTTCCCTTGTTATTCATTCTGGATTTCTTTCTCACAGAGGACTACACCTTAATTCACTCTTACCTGCCTGGTTAGGGAACTACTTCCAAAGTCCCTATATTGAAATAGATAACTTTTAGCAAATCAGACAAATAACAAGTCTGGTAGGCTTCACATTTGACAGCTGCTGAAGGAGGTTAGATGGGAATATCTAGACAGAAAAAAGATCAGAGCTAATGAAAAAAATCATCTGGTATCATCAGTTAACTGGATACAGAGATCTAAAGGACTACCCAATTCATGGGGGGAAGCTACAACTTGTTTCTGTGAACTTTCTCTGTTCTCCATCAGTGATATTCCTCAGATTCAATTAGGACAATTTATTACTTAAATTGCTTCCATTTGTAAACCTCTTTTAACACATTTAAGTCTCTTTAATTTCATATTACTATTGGCTCAGAGAGAAGTCAATGAGCAAAATCAATAAGCAACTTAATAAGGTAAGGATATTCTTTGCTATGAAGTAGATTAGCACCTTGCCTGCTTAGTAACTGTCTAATTTTTGGACTTGGGCAACCTAGTTAAAAAAAAAAAATCTTTGAGCTCATCAATTTTCTAGAAAAGTCTTCTCACCACTGAAACTACAGCATAATCAAACTGGCAGGTCCAGGAGGGCTCTATAAGATCTTGAATTGCCCCAGCAGCTTTTCAGTGGGTGGCTTTTGCACTGCAGTGGTGGAAGTGCTCCCTCTGAGCTCATTCCTCTCTGACATTATGGGTTGTCTGGTCTGTTCACTTCAGACCTCTTGGGAGCTTCACTGTGCTGTGGTTTTGAAGATCTGGGAAGAGAGCAGCTGTAAAAAGAACATCTGCCACATTAGTCCTCCCTCTTGTCTGTGCACAGAAATGCTAAATCATAAATCAAATATTTCATTTTCTTTTCAGTAATATTACACATTCTCCCAGTGGTACTGGAATTCCTGGCTTTGTGTGGTGTAATACCTTTTTTTCTCATACAGTTTATTCATCTCAGGCCAGAACTCAATAAATTATTTTAGTCTGCTCTGGTCAATTTGAATAAATTTGTTTGGGCCAACTTGCATTTTGTAAAGGCTGGAAGGGAGTGTTTTGGATTAGAGTCCCCAGTTGCCACCATATGCCCTGTTATTGCCCTGTGAAGTGAATACATAGGAGCAGGCAGCTGTACAGCTAAGAGCTGCAGGAGGATGCTATCATTCCCAAAGCATTTCCTGCATGACCCTGGGCAAGGCTCTGTTTCCAGGTTCCATTCCCCAACTGCAAAGTGGAGGCTCTGGGAGTGGGAAGCTCAACACTCCATTTCTTCTGAGGCACTCCAGAAGAATTTGGTCATATTCTTTAATGGCATTCCCCAGCAGGCTGTGGTACAGAGCAGCCTGGCTCAGCTGGAGAATGAGAGCCTGGCTCTGGGGAGGGTCTGAGTGCTCCTGTTGGATTATTACCTGCCTTACATAATGTGGCTGTAGCTTGCTCCTGCTCCTGCTCACCCACCTGAATGCACCAATTGCCAAAAGATAAGGAAGGGCTCAGGTTGCACAACCAGCTGACAGCTGCTGCATTCTTTCTTAAGCATTCCATTGCTCTGACCTTGGGGACAATCTGGCAGCTGATCCCCAAACCATCAATTGAGCTGCTGTTACCAAATAATCTGTAATGTGAAGTAATCTACACTGGGTGTTTACCAAATAATTCAAAAAATTGCCCAGTTGTTGATTTTGTGAAAAGAAACTCCATTTTCTAAATATATAACAGAAACCAGTGTATATAAATAGAGTTTCCACTCAACTCCAGTGACTTTCATGCAAACAAACCTATAATGTTGCTTAATGTGGTGTTATCATGAATACTAAATTATGCAAACCCAACATCAACAACTTAAGGTGATGAATATGATTTCTAGAATTAAAGAAGCAGGATACAAAGGTTCAATGGATGATTCACAGACATAAAGAACTGCACAAGTTACTTAGGATTAGCTTTACGTGGAGCCTGGAAAAGCACAAAAGACTGAAACCTCTTGATTCAGCAGTACTACTCACATTTCCTCTGCTCTCTAACACTGACTCAGCATGTCCACCCACTATTTGTATTTGCACACACAGATAGTAGGCATCAGGGAGCTGAGAGGATGCCAAACTCATTTTTAAAATCTAAGAAAATATGATCTAAAAGGCAAAGTGCTTCCATTACGAGAACTTGCAGTTTAAAGGGAGTAGAGGTGCCCACCCTATTCAGCACAGAACTTTGCAAATTTCTTCCTTTTGTGAAGTTATGGAATTTCCTCTCATTGAAATCAGTGTAATTCCTAAGAGTATTTGTAGTTATGCATCTGGATTTTGGTGTTGCAGAGCAATAACTTGTAATCAGTTTTTCCATTATTTTTTTTTAACCTTTGTCCTGCTTCCTCAATTATTTCCAGTCATTAAATAAAATCCACAAACCATCAATAAAGACTGAAATCTCTTCTGTCTTTAATTACTTGTAGGCCTGCTCTGAAAAATCCTGCAGGCTAACTAAACCCTTTGGCTGAAATGTATCTTTAGATCACCTGTCACAGGGAATGGAACTTTAAATGCAGTAAAAGATCCATCTGACTGGTTATTTTAATGTCTTTCTGTACCAGACAACTATTTATTTATTTAATCCAGTAAAGATATGGTATGTAGGAGAGAAAGTAATAAAATGCACTCTGTTGGTGGATTTGTAGGGTTTTTGAAAAGAAAGGTGTGCTGTGCACGGCTGGCCCCACAGACAATAAAAGGTTCAAAAATCCCATGTATAGTTTTGAGGGCTTATCAGTATGAAATAAGTTTAAAGTAAGTTTTTCTCTAGTTGTCATAAGCTACCTTGTCTGGTGTACAAGAAAGATCAGGCAATAGGTTCTGTCATTTATTCTTAAATAAGACCATTTTGGGCACTTACTCTTAGGTCATTGATAGCTGTGCAACCTGCTATAGCAAGTGGTACTGGGGTTCTTCTGCATCCCACATAAAATAACCTCATAAACCTCCCTATCAATGTGAGAGCTGCTCTGTTGGACATGTGTAAATTATGTGTCCCAGGTGGAGCAAGCAAGAGAGCAGTTTGGGAAAGTAAAACTGCAGTGTAAAGTGGCTTAATCTAAGCAAGAAAGTCAGTTCTTGCCTTCCTTGCTGCTATCTGTGGCTGCCCTGAGGTGTTGTGTGATTCTCTCTTCACTCCTGCTGACCAAATGTTCTCTATTCCTCTCTTTGACAACTGTGAAAAATCAGGTGAATTTCTGGAGTTGTTTGTTATCACTGCTGTTGCTGCTGCTACTTTTATGATACACTACAGCATAATATCTCCTGTATCAGCTGCTGGCTGTGGTGCATGCTTAGAACAAAATGACAGTGTTTATCCAAACTGTTCACAAGCTCTCTTCAGTCTAGGGAGGTCTGCCTGGTTTCCATCATGAGCAGAAAGGAAAGGGCAGAGAGGATAATTAGCCATAAATCAAAATGCTTCCCCATGCTTGCTCCCAGGGCAAAGCAAAGCTTGCTGCCAGACGTTCAAGGCTGAATCTGCCTCATCCAGACTGGTTCCAGGAGCAGCAATTGATTGACTCAGGACAAAACAGGCATGATTGCAATGGAAGAGGGAAAATCTTGCTTTTTTAAATTACAGACTCCATGCAAGATGTGTGTGTCCCCTTGAAGATATGACTGCAAAGCTGTAGGGATTTTATATGAACCAGGAATGGATTATGGGTGTTTGGTATATTGGCACTCTCAGATACTTTTCCCAATCATTGTGTTCTCTCCCCTTTCGTCATTATTACTTGCTCTCTATGACTGTCCTTCTCTTGAGATTAAATCCCACTTTTTTGAAGAAGAAAGAAATTAGCATCTAATTTACATTCCAAAGAACCAAACAAATAGAACTATGTGCAGCACAAAAGGCGAAGAATTACAAGACCAGATCAGAATTGTGGCTTATTGCATGATGGATATTTGAGAAGCTGTAGCCAGTTTTCTAATTAAGTGAGCTACAGCTATTTAGATTAACTTGGAGTGTTAGTGTTTTATATTTTCATTCAACAGTTTTGCTAAAGGTTTATTGTTATTTTAAGACAGTTCCAGAAAACATGAATTCAGAGTTCTTATTTAGAAATGTCCTTGTAAACAAATTACACTATTTTTTGCCTTGTTGCTTTCTAGAAGAGATGCAGCTCTGATTTTGACAGGGCATGTCTGGAGCAGCCCACTATCAAGTTATCATGGCTCGTGGTTTCTCTGCTCTCTGTAGATTTGCCTGTTGCAATGAGCTCTCTGTAGTTGCACCATTACTCATCTTGGGTCCTTTCCTTGCTGGATTTCCATGTTTCTGTGAGGTCTTTTTTCTATGTGGTACTTTCAACACCAGTGATTATTCCAGGAGGACTAGCAGTAATGGAAGTTAGGAGGCTCAAATGGTGAAGTGTAATTTTCTTTCTGCACCTTTACATTGGTGCCTCATCTTTGCTAGTGCCCAGGCTTTCAAGTGATGGGGCAGAGATGTGAGTATGCAAAAAAGAGAGATTATAGAAAAATTGAAATAATGCCATTGAAGTTATTATTTTAGTGGCTACATGGCAGGATTTCAATAGTACCTGTGGAGGCAAGTGAAGAATTAAAAAAAACTATCAAGATTAGTTTTGCTCAAGTTGTTTTATTTAGCAGCAGAACAACCATAAAAGAAAACTAGAAGTGATGCAATAAGCAAACAAAAACCAGAATGAAGCAAGAAGGTGAATGAGAAGTGAAACCAGTCAATATACTGCAGAGATGATAAAGAGCTGGGGCATAACTCCATGACAGACCAGAGAAGGAGAATATAAAAAGCTTGAAGGATGGAGGTACTGGAACAAACACTTGCTAGAAATATGGAAATGTGAGGTAAGAGTGAGAGGTGGGTGAGGTGGCAGCAGTGCCACGTACATACCCCAGGGAATGGAAAAGAGAAGCTGCTAACATGTCTTCAGGGAGGCCAAGAGCAGAGAAGTACCTTGCCCAGGAGCCAGCAGAGGATCAGCCTGACTTATTGAAACTTTGAAGGCAATAAAGCAGGGTTTTTGGAAGGTTTTATGGTAATGCAGATGGGCTGGAAGAGCCCCAGATGTCTGCAATGTCAGTTTTCTTACCTGCATAAAGAGCGGATGTGAGGGCCAGAGTTTTTACTTTGAACTGATTGTTTTTATGAGTGCATTCTAGGTTTAAGGAAATGACTTTGTCTGAGATTGCTGCCATGCCAACAGGAATGGTTCTAATTCTTTTTCCAGGTCACCTGCACTGTGGAGACCAGAGACAAGATCCACACATCCCAGCTGAGGAATGCACTCCTGGAGCGCTACCCCAGGGCCGCCTGGACCGAGCGGTGACGGGCACAGAGGGGCACGGTGGCCTCTGGCCAGGATTCTGCAGAGCCCCAGTCCGGAGGCTTTCACAACAAATGTTACCTTCCAAAGCTCAACAGGTAGCTAATAGTTTCAGGATATTTCTTTCCTGCTCAAAATGTAGCAAATGTCTTTGGGGGGGGAAAAAAGTTAAACTCAAAACTTTAGTTTAGCTAAGGGAAGCTCTTAGTCTCTGCTGGTGTTGGAATTCCTCAATTCATTATCAGCTGGCTGCCTGGATTTTAGCTAGTTCGTAGAATCCAGTGATATTCCATAAACAAACAGGGAGAAGGCATTTCTCTTTACATCTGAATATAGACCTCTCAAAGATCTTTTGATTTTTATGCCCCTTGTTAAAGTAATGCAGCTCCTTCTGCTGGACTTAGCCACACTACAAGTACAGAAATTTTCTGTTTCCAAGCCAGAAGCAGTTTGCTAAATCTGCTTCAGGAGGTGTATACGTGTATGTGGGGTTAAACACACTTTGCTACATCTTTGCTACAACAGGAGGAAAAATTATGCTAATAGAAGGTGATTCAAAAATAAACAGAAAAACCCTTGGAAGATAAAAGCCAATACAATATTAATTTTTTTCCCAAGGGAAAATGATCCTATTTGCAAAATAAAATTCCAAGATATTTTGCAGAAATTGGGAAAAAAGTATTGAGCTATAAATATATATGATTAGAGCTCGTGTAGAGAAAACAAATGTATTTCTTCCCTCTGCTTTTGGAAACTCAGTATAAAAAGTGGCAACGGGCTTGTGTTTCCATATGAAAAGGGGTCTCGCTACCCAGGTGAATTTTGTAATTAGCATTCCACTGATTATCCTAGTCTGTCTAAAACAGACTCTATCCATCTCACCTGACAGATTAAGTACACTGTTAATAGTGACATATATTTAAAGACCACATGTTAATAGCCAAAGGCAGTGCTGGGAGAAGAGGAAGCCTAAGTCTTAGGCACATGGCTAATGCAATTAACAAAGAACACATTGACCTAAATACCATTTTTATCACTACAGGCAGAGACCAACTAATCATATAACAGAGTGGGATGGCAAGAAATATAAGAGAAGTTCAGGCCCTCTTCTGAATGTGCACACAACAGAGTTGTGCCTTTTCATTTGGGCAGAATTTAATTCAGGCTCTGGGAAGACCTTACAACACCTTCCGGTACCTAAAAGGGACCTAGAGGAAAGCTGCATGGGACAAAGGGCAGTGGCTTTAAAAGTGAAAGGGGGCAGGTTTATATATATTAGGTATTAGGAAGATGCTTTACTGTGAGGGTGGTGAGGCACCTGACACAGGTTGCCCAGAAAAGTTATGGATGCCCCATCCCTGGAAGGATTCAAGGCCATGTTGGCTGGGGCTCTAGGCAACCTGGTCTAGTGAACAGAACTCCATGAGGGAGGTTGGAACTAAATGGTCTTTGAGATCCCTTCCAACCCAAACCTCTCTGTGGTTCCATGATGTGGTTCCATCTCTCTTTGTAGCTTATACAAGCAGGATGGGAAGAGAAGGGCAGCATTGTGGCTGTATCTGCAGTGTTATTTTTCTGGGAAATAAGCAGTTTGCTCCTTCTTGTTGTGGAGGAGCAGGAATACAGAGTCTGAAAAATGGAGGACAAAAAATAGAAGTTTACAGATTTGGTCTGTTTTTAGAAGGACCATATTGGTTTGCACATGAAACTAAAAACTCTTGATGCCCCAATGGTTCATTTTATTCCCTTCTTGCCATCCACAATGATGGGTATAGGCCTTGGTCCTGTAAATCACAGCTGTGTCCTGTCAGACACAACTCCTTTCTCCAGTCTCTGAAAAGTTTAAGAAATCTGTATGGAAATAGATGACAGAGTCCATATTACATATTTGCTACTTCCATTGGAACAAGAAATGAACCACACCATCAAAGAGCAGATTTGGGGATGAAAACCCACTATCAATAAGGGTCTAATTACCCTCTCATGTTTTTTGGCAAAAGTCTCAGGAAATTTTGAGGATGTCTGAGGTACCTACATGAGAAGAAAATGGAGCTTTATAACCAAAGCTCTCAGTAGTGTCCAACAGGTTCTGCTGTCTGGATATTTGGTTTAAAATTTTTTATTATCCTGGACTTTATTGTTTTAGAAGCTCAGAGCATTACCAACTTCTTTCCGAATCAGTGGGAACTGCATTTAGGAAGTCTTCACAAACCTGGGGCAAGAAGATGTAGCAGATAGAGCAACTAAAAATCAGTCCACTTGAAATCACTATATGATTTTGGAAATGTTTTTGAGGAGTGGGGAAAGAAGGTGATGTCCAGAAGGTGCTTAAAATGCCAACATCATATTTGCAGTTTAGATTTATTTTTATTGTTTTAAGTATAAACATACTTGAAAGTTTTAATCACTCTTCAGTAATAAACACTTTCATGTGAATATAATAATACCAGAGGTGTTTTTCATTCTATATTGCCTTTATTGAAGTCTCATTGGCTTAAAAGATAAAATTCAGATCTTCCAAGGGAAAAAAAAAACCTCAAAATGAGACATTTAAGTGAATGTATGCTTGGAAAGAATAATGAAATACCTGCACTGCTAACCTTTTCCTTTTTGAATTATGAAATAGAATAAGATCTATGGTATTTCAAAGATCTAATAATGTGGTTTTGAATGTTTTATTTAAAGAAGTATTTTTATATAGTGTTCTTACATACCTTGAAAAATAACTTTAATGATTATGTAAAAATGTCACTAATGTTTAAATCAGCAAAATGTAAATCTAAGCATTGTATTTATTTGAAAAATAATTAAAATTCTGCTACCCCACCTCAGCAATGAATGATTTGTCATTCTCTTGTGTGATACTGATAGCAGCCTCACTTTAAAACATCAGAGTTAATAATTTTCTTTTATCTGTCGTTGACATTGGCTCAAAATCCACATCATTCATGTGAGGGGGGAGCTGTGAGCTGCCAGGGAGGAGAGTGCAACTGGGCAGGATGGCTCTGGCCCTGTGCAGTGGCAAGGGAGATTCCTGGGCTGCTCCCCAGCATGGTGGGAGTCCAGCATGGTGGGAGTCCAGCATGGACTCTCTTCACTGGCACAGAACAAGGGGATGTTTCTCACCCTGGGCTGTGTCCCTGGGCAGGGGTGTGTGCAGTGTGCCCTGGGCTGTGTCCCTGGGCAGGGGTGTGTGCAGTGTGCCCTGGGCTGTGCCCTGGGCAGGGGTGTGTGCAGTGTGCCCTGGGCTGTGCCCTGGGCAGGAGGTGGGTGCAGTGTGCCCTGGGCAGGAGGTGGGTGCAGTGTGCCCTGGGCTGTGCCCTGGATGTGTCCCTGGGCAGGGGTGTGTGCAGTGTGCCCTGGGCTGGGCTCAGGTGGGTGAGTGAAGTCCCTGAGATCAGCTGAGTCAGCTCTCAGAGATTCTCACTGCAATCATCATGAACTTTGGGGAACCAGTCCTCCAGTTCCAGGGTGCAGCAAACCATTGGCTAAAATGCACTAAGCTGTCTCCAGAGGCACAAGATGCCTTGACCCAAGTAGTTCCACTGGAGTTAAGCCAATCTGGGAGCTGTCCTAGGCACACACTGCTTCTCAGGGGCACAGCACAACTTCTTCCCAGGACTGATGCAAACAAGGTGCATCTTAAATTGAAACAAAATCTCTTCCCACATCAATTCCTTCACTTTTTCAGCCAGGTCCTGTTAGCTGGGGATTAACATCTAAATCTCTGCCAGCACATGTTTTTGCTTCATCAGGAGCAGTTCATCTCCCCATGCAGGTGGCATGTCCTCACAGGCAGCATCTTGCCTTCTGGCCTCCTGCTTTTGGAAGACCCACAACCTCCCCATCCCACAGTACAGTAAGTGCATTTGACATGTTATTGCTAAACTTTTGCTAGACCCAAACATAGGCATGTGGTTTACTGAATGGAAAACTAAACTGCAACACTCTGAGGTTGGGCTGTAATTCCTGCCAGTCATTTATTGCATGGCCTTGGTTCTCCTGTCACTTTCTCTGCATTTTTTTTACTGTAAGCAGTCTGCCATGTATAGGGTGTTGAAGTTGGTAGAGTTTTTTTCTATTGCAAATCTTGCTTTCATGTGCTCCCAAACTTTTGCTACATCTCAAAGGAGGAGGAATCCTTCAGTACATTGTGCCCTCCTCAGCTGATGAATTTCCCATTGTTTAAAAGCACTTTTAATTTTATTGGTTTTTTAAGCTGCCTCAAAAACTGGTGGCAGTATTTGGAAAATACTCTAATAAAATATGGACGTTTTCAAGTATGTCAATAATGATCAACATCCCATACAGCTAAGCCCATACAGCCTGAAGAAATGAAGAGTCCTTAAGGACACAACCAGGTCAGTACTTCTGAGTGCATCCACACAAAGGATATGAGGTGCTTGTCCTGTGCTATTGATGTCTGAAAGCTCCTCTAAATGCAGGTACTCTGATTTACTTATGATTTACTTGTCTGGTGTGAGGGGGTGCAGGGGCAGATTGCAACTATGAAAATCCCTATCCTTCACACTCGAAATTTTGGAGAAGGATGTGGTTTTCCTTTTGATAAGAGGCCCAGAGTGTCTTTAGAAGGACATTTTAAATTGAGTAATTGCTAAACTTAGTAAACTGGTCACCCTGTGTACTCCCACAAGGGGCACCTAAGTGGTTTTCCTTTGTGAAAATGGTCTCAAAGAATGCTGATAAATGATACAATAATGTTCCTTACACCTCTCTTTCCTCCTCTCCCCTCCTTCTTCCCCTCATGCATGTGCTGTAGGTATGTTTGGAGTCGCAGGGGCCATGTAAGATCTAGTACAGTACATGGATTGTGCCATATTATTACTGCTCTTCTGACAGCAGGTGTAAAGGAAATACTGAGGGATTTTATTCCTTTTGCTTCCAACAAGCTATGGCAATTTCTTGAGCTGTGCATGTAGCTCTTGTATACAGAGACTGTACCAGAATGCCCACAAACATCAGACTGTGGGACCTCAAGGGTCTTGCCTACAGTGGTTAAATTCACTGCAGACACCATGGCAGTGACCATTCCTCCAGCTTCACCAGGGCTCTATTGCTCTGCAGGGGACCAGCTGCCCGGCCCCAGAGCAAATTAAATGTCCTTAATTAACCTACACTTGGGTATTTCCAAAGACTGGCTCAGTCGACTCCTGTTGTGTTTGGAAAAATCTAGATGAGCATGAAAAAGAGGCAAAGCAAGACAACATATGGAGATTCTGAGAAAAGTTTTTTATCACTCCCTCACAAAAATGTGCTACAGCCCTGAAGGCTTTAGAAGCAGCTCTTGAAAATGGGTGGGAGACCTCTCACTGCTTCTGTTCAGGCTCAGCAGTGTCTCTGAGCTGATGCTGCATGTCCTGATCTACACATCCAGATCTCCCCAACAGAGCTTGATTTGGGAAGTGATTTGTTAAATATGCTGATTTGGATAACTTGCCTTTTAAGGAGTAAATTATACTAATTGCCATATATAATGATTTAAGGGTGAAAATGGATCTGGGCGGTTTCTTTGTTTCCTTCTGCAACAAAGCTACCAAGCAATCACAGCATAAAAGTACTATTTTAAGGGATGTGACTGTGACTTGTATGAAATTATTTTTGATCACCAATGCAGATCAAGTAAATACAGAATGAGGGTGGTTTTTATGTCTAGAAAAAACAGGCATGGCTGCTTTAAATTTTATTGGCATCTACTTTACATTGTTAATATAATGCATACCCAGTCTTGCACTTAGATTTCATAGCAAGTGCTGTTTTTTTCTTCCTTCCAATCTGAAATGGATGTCTAAACAGCATTTATTTTTCAGTGCTGTGACCAGCCTAGTTGGCAGAAATATCCATCCTGAAAAACCTTTATTAACGTCATCTTAGCTTTCTTGGTGATTTATCTTCTTATTTAGTGGTCTTTTTCAAAAGTAAAAGCTCTTCTGTGTGTTTCATTGGGGTTTCCTTTCAATGGGAAGTGATATTTTGAAATATTTTGTTACAGTGAATTACCTAATTTGCAAGTATTTTCCTTTGGCAAGCAGGGTGGGTTATGTGTTGATGGGGATGCTTTGACGCCCAGCCCAGCCTTAGGGAACACAGGGTGCACTGCTATTGCTCTGCTCTTCTGTTGTGGAAAGGGCATTCTGATTGCAGTGGAAAGAGTTGCTCTAAGTGATTAAGAGTAATCCTTTATTGTTGCTATTGGACTAGTCTGGAGAAATGCTTATGTCTGGTGTAACCAGCAGCATTTCCAGAGAAGGCAGCAATGTGTGTCTTTGTGAACTGAGTGAGGTGCCAACCTGGATTCGTGCTCCTGGTGGCTTTTAAAAATAATTTTTAACACATTAAGGGTATATTTACCTTACTGCGATGTTAAGGGCACTATAAACACTTATTCAGAAATGGTATCTCAATATTATTTCAGTCTTGTCATGCTGTGGGTTTGTTCCTTTTCCTCAAGGCCAGTCAGCATTGCTTATCCCATGCTCCTCAGGTTTGCAGTTGGGAGCTTGTTGTGAAGCCTCCAAAACTTTAGCAAACAGGCATCTGTACTGTTTACAGCTCTGGGACAGAGGCTGACAGCAAACACTGGTTGGCTTTTGTTTGTTTTTTTATTTTTGTGGGTTGTGTTTTTTTTAAACAAGTGTTAAAACCAAACTGCTGCGATGCAAAGGTTGGGGAGAGAAAGTGTCTGAAGGTAGATGAATACCTGGGAGTTGCATTTCTAAAATCTTTGAGAAGCCCAGCAACCTCCATGGAGAAAGCTGCTGCAATCTGTCATGCTAAACAAAAATCAAGAGAGGCTCCAAAAAATGGTGATGCCAGTGCCTGGCTAAAACTTACTTTAACTTGGTCATTTTTTAAACTAAGGCAGGACGTATTTTTTCCTGCTGTAGCTTCCTATAGCTTTCTGCTGCAGCTTCCTTGGGCTGCACTGAGGAAGCTTTGCCATTGCCTGCCTAAAAGGAAGCCTGTCTAATTAGGGGAAGGCTAATAGGACACAGTTAACTTCTCAGAGTTGTGATTTACCTGCAGCCACTCTAGAGCTCAGTGGAAGGGCTGAGGGTGAGCCTGCCAGTGCTTGGAGTGCAGCCTGGCCATAGGAGGGGAAGGCAGCATAATATCAGTGATGGGATTTTGGAAAGCGGATCCTGCACGTTCCAAGTGTGAACACTGATACTGGAGTCAAGAAGGGGTCTGTGGATTTTGTATGGGCATTTTATTTCTAGGATGTATTAAAAACAACTTCTTCACTTTAAAAAAAATCTTTATTCCGGGGTCACAGACTAAGACAAAAGATTACACAGGAAAACATAGCTCAGGCTCTTGACATTCCTGTTGGATTTCTAGCCACTAAATGAGTTTCTGCTTCTCTATAAAATGTTTAAGTTAACAGTTTGCCATTAAACAACAACAAAACCCAAACCACAAACAAACCACCATATCAAATCCTTCAGCTCTCTAGGCTTTTAGTACCCACTGAAAGCAAAAACTTTACATATCTGTGCTTGAGTAAGGCTTCCCACATCAAAGTGTTGCAGTCTGCAGGTACTGCACAAGGCACAGTTACCCGTTACAGCCTTGTGGAGCTCTTAAAGATTAGACAAAGAACAACCTTCTCTTACCCTTTCTTCCAAAACAGGATCATGTCAAGTGGCATGGTAAAACTTCTCCCCACACCAGAGTTAGTACTTTAAATAGTTATTCCTTTTAAAAGTGATAAAACTACACAGGCTAAATTCTTGTTCAAATATTCAAAAGTAAAAGACAATCTGATGGAAGACTCACTACACATACAGGAAATACTCTTGAGGGGTGCTTATGATGGTCTCTCAACCTTAGGTTTCAAAAGACCTGGGAAACAGTGGTATATGTTTATCCACTACATCTAATTTCATTCCCAAAATATTAACTTTTCAGCTAGATTTTTTAACAATATTTTTTTTTCTCTTTGGATAATAAATTACTTCTCAAAAAAGCTGCCCTCAAAGCTACTTTATACTGTAATAACTCATAACTTAAAATCTTAATTAAAAAGATGAGGTCATGCTGCATGAATTTTAAGGCACTTGTATTAAACCAAGTTGAAGTGCTTTATGTATCCAAGCTCACTGCACCTCAGCCTGAGCTGAGACCTGGTCTTTTCAATGTGCCTGCAGCAGTACAGTGGTCTGTCCTTTGTGGAGCAAAATAAGCAGACAAAACGAAGTACAAAGAGCAGGCTTTTACAACAATGTCAGTCCCATAGAGAAAATATAGGTAAATTTAAATCCTATTACAAAACAAGTGCAAGCTGCCTTCTGGCTCTCAATAGCCCTCCCTGTTGGAGAAGAACAATTCTCCTCATGGAAAGGTAATTTATCAACCACTGCTACCAGCTGTCAGTGACATAGTATACATGTCAAAATCTGCAGAGGATCAACTTTTGGCTTCTTGAATAATAAATAGGATTAAAATTTGGCAGTGCCAAGACTGAAGGGCTGATTTTCTACTGAACTATCCACAGGGCCTTGTGAATTTTAGTTGTGTTACTTAGTAAGAGGAGAGCTGCTTGGGTAGAAAGGCACTGCATCATGCAGCAGGAATGTAATTTAACTAATTACAGCACCTAGACATGTATGTGGGGGTCTTTTCAGAAAAATGAGGTGAAGTATGTGAGAAGTGACTTCTTTCATTGTCTTCTAGTACTGCTTCTTGGCTGCAGGCTTGTAAGACACCAGGAGACCAAAGGAAGCATATCCAAACAAAAGGGTCTGAACAAACCATTGGAACTGAACACCCGGGTCAGTGATTCCTTTAGCTCTGTAACATTAACAAAAAACACAAAATGTGTCACAAAACTGGCTGTACTGGTACTTATAAAGTAAGGTTAGCTATCTCTACCCATCCTTGAGATTCAGACTGGTTTAGAACATTTCAGCTCAGCACATTAGTTTCCATCTCCTGAGACATTTCCTGTGCTAACTAAACATACCAGTCCTTGTGGTTTTAGGATTTTAAGCTATTTATTAAACAAAAGTTCTTTCAGACAATCTATGCATACAATTTCCTCAACAATATATAAATTTCAATCTCCAACTGTTGAAATGACTTATCCCAGAAGTTTGTATGCAAAGAACCAAGAAACTAGAGCAGCTTAATACTGATCTTAATACACAAGTCTGAATATAATTTCTTGTTGACTGTGTTAGTCAAGAGAGACTTCATGCTGGCAGTGCAGAGACCTGACAACTGTGTGACAAGGGGTGGAGAAACCCAGTACCTGAATTTGTGGCTAGACAAAGACAGGTTAACAGGGCTGAATGCATTTCACTTGATTTATGAAGAAGAGACCTTCCTATGTTAGTTAGTTTTAATGTAACATATGTGACCTTTTCTGTATGTATCAGAAAAAGCCATTTCCTCCTCCATTGTTCACTGAAAGGACCAAGTGTAAACACAACAGCAAACCCAAGGGAATTCACATTTCCAGTAAACAACTCCGTCAGGTATAGCTGTGCTTTTTTGTTTATAATCCCAGCTGCAGTGTTTTCAGATTAGTGCAGAACCTGGAAAAAAGCGCTTAAGAAATTTACCTGTTGCTACAAAGCAAGCTTAATGAATAGATCATATGCAGCAATAGAGGCCAAGAGCCAATGACACCACTACTGCTGATTAACAAATTTGTGTCTGAGTCATCACAGTTTTTCCTTGTGCCTCCTTTGTGATGTTGCCAAGTAGACATAACTTTTACATAAGTAAAAATAAATGGTGTTTGGTGCTTACAGAAGTACAGCTGTTAGGTAATCTAAACAGATGATGAAGAGCAGGCCATCTCTGCTTATTTTTGTGAGTTTTAACACTACCTTGTAAAACTTCACAAGTAAAATTAATTATAATACACTCATCTGGCATGTTCACTGGTAGTCAAGTTTCCTCATACTTAAAAGAACCACCTTAGGCCCAAATACCCATTTATTTGCACACTCAGACAAAATTTTAACTTTAAAGCCACATAACTTAAAATGAGAGTCTGATAATCACAAAATTTTTAGTAACTCTCATTCTGAAGGCAGAAATTATTCATCCATATTCTACTGTCTTAAAAAAAAAAACCTTATGCAGTGTTCCATGAAACAAAATCCTGTTGCTTCCAAGAGCTGTTACCTGAGAAGCCTGGGACAGACAGCAGTGAATGAAGTGGAAACCCATCATTTGTATCATGGCAAACAGACTGGCCACCTACTCTGCAGAGCATGAGAACCTAATGAGTATCTACATTCTTCTGAATTACTGCAACCACGAGTCAAATGAAGGATGATGTGTTTGGACAGCGCTCCTTTCCATGTAAATTGTTACCCTAACGTAACACTTAGATGGCCTTGCTTGTACAGTCTGACCAGTTCAAGTATTTTTTCCCACTAACCTGCAGATGCAAGAAGATCTGAAAGAGTCCCCAGATGAAAGTGTCCAATTGTATTCTCACAATACAGACCCAATTGTTTAAGCGTGTAATTAGCACTATCGCAATCCTGATGAGGTAAGATCTGATAAAATTGTAACACCTGAAGTTATCAGACTATTTCTACACTATCTGTGGCTCCCTCTGCCTCCTGAGCAGCAGTGATACCCAGTGAACAGGGAGTTCAGAGGCTGCCAGACAAGCTCTGGCAAACATTGCTGCTGCCAGCTCTGCAAGTTGCCAGCCCTTGGTTTTGCTGCCCTGCACAACAGTAACCACTGGGAGAACTGGCAGCAACCGACTGTGGAGGACAGCAAACTATCACTGCAGCAAGAATTTTACCAGCATCCTCTGAATTCACTGCTGCTGAGAGCCACCACAGTCAGTCTGCAGCTTATGTTACTTAATTTAGAAATCCTTTGCAGAGAACCTATGCTGGAGTGAGAGGAGGGAACAACTTACTGGCATAACTTGATACCATAGAGGGCTTCCACTATGTGAATCAACCAGGATACCCAGAACCTGATGGAAAGAAAACATAGTTTATTGTGTTGAAAACTAGGGAGAAGACTGTTGTATCCAAGATGCATTATGGAGAGAATATAAACCTGGAAGCACTGAAGAGACAACTTATTTTAACCTAGAAAGGAAGAGGTGTTCTTCATCTTGAAAAAACCCTACAAGTGTACACTTAAAAAAAACCTGAAGCTCATAAGAAAACCAGAGCAACTGTAACTTGTGCAATAAGCCTTGACCTGCTATTTGAAGCATCCACTAGGCTTCCAAAACTTTCAGAACTTAGATTAAGCCAAAAAGCCAAATGCTTAGTGAAAGCAGTACAAGTTAATCTTAGTTAAGCATGCAAAATCTATCCTTTTACTTACACAAGTATTTTTAGTGGTCCTAAGGAGCTACTTAAGTTTTTACAGATTTAGTTCTACAAAAACAACTGTGTGTATAGATTCAGAATATATAATGTGACTTGATAAGCCACACTTGGCCTACAAATTTTTACATAGAAGCTTTTGTAAAAAAAAAAAAAAAAAAGTTAGACAGGATATTCAGTTAGGATCAATCCAATACCTTGCTAAAGCAAAAGATGCTGAGAAAAGACGAAGGTTCTACATGACACATGGTAAAATAAACAAGAAAACCCTACTGATATCTGTCTTCACAGGAAGTCAGCGATCTCAAGGAAGTATTTTCTAGCTTTTTTGTTAATCAAAGTAGCAAAAACTAGATTTTGTAACCCAGCAAAACTTAGCACTATGCAGTTTTTTCAGCAGGTTATTTCTCATGTAGATCAGGATAAGTGAGTGCCAGGGTAGAAAATGTTCTTTAATTGAAGCTGGATAAAAGATTCCTAAAGAAGGAACTGGACTGCTCAAGTAGCAACTAGAGAAAAGAAAGTCTTTCCGTAGAGGGTACAAGTATAACTTTGGACTAATAACTGTCATCAAAAGTAGTATCTTAATATTTTTCCCTATCTTGTTAAACCATCAGTGATGCCAAGTTCAAAGTTGAATTTTTAAACTATCAAACTACTCTTAGCCTGTCTAGTCCTCTACATACTTATTACCGCACACCCTTAATTATAATGAGCTTGAAAGGAGAGCTCTTTAAATCTAATTAACAACTGGGTTACAGGAAAGCTTGTTAACACAGACTAAGTACAAGAGTCAGAAAGAGGCAAAATAATTACACAGTCAAATATAACTTACATGTAGCATACCCACTTGTGGTAGTGTTCCACTAAATAATTAAGGAAGGTACCAAATAATCCCAAGTAACTATAAGGTATAGTTGAAGGCCAAAGTGTTACCCACTAAAACAAAAACAAAAAAGAAATTAGTTATCTTACTTCGAGGTACAAATACTATCAATTTAACCTTCAAAATCGCTTTATTTTTGAGCCCCATGAGTTCAGGGCTCATTTATTTATTGTACTTAAATTCTTTCATTCCATTAACCTTGTCCAAGGACCATATTCTTCCAGTAGCCCTTGAAAGATTCCAACTAGGAAATTCCTATTCCTTGACATAGCAGATGCCAAGGGGATAAGTTTAAGGTTGCAGTCTGGGTACCAAGAGTGCATCTGCACACTAAGTGGCATTTAACTTATAAGCTCATTATCTATCAGACATGGAAGCTGCAAAACCTACATTGTCTTTGTCCTGAAGAAGTTAATCTGAGGCAAGTGACCTGAAGAAACAAACAGTGAACACACTGTTTAGGAGGAATAACTATTTATCTAAAACTAGGGGATCAGTCCTTCTTTAGTCCCCTAAAAAACGAAAATGTCAGGTTTTTATTTTTAACAGTGCACAGAAGATAACTGAGCACAAATCCCAAGACCAGAGGTGCAGAGTTTCTTTCCTGTCACAGAGCTGTCTGCAGTGTTTACCACTTGTGCACCCTGACTGTCACAAGCCGGAGAGGAGAAGGGCAGTGAATGAAGAGCTGTGCACCTCAGAGTCCACTCGGGACAGAAGGTGAGCGCTAGGCCAGGCCAAAGTTCACATTGCCTTGTCTTGCTTCTGCTGTCAATGCTGCAGATTCTCACTGTATGTAAATTTAGCTATGCCAAAGATGTGGGGAGGTGATGGATTTAAACACGGAATCTG
The DNA here is from genome assembly GCA_013400855.1 of Buphagus erythrorhynchus. Classification (NCBI taxonomy): domain Eukaryota; kingdom Metazoa; phylum Chordata; class Aves; order Passeriformes; family Sturnidae; genus Buphagus; species Buphagus erythrorhynchus. The sequence continues at coordinate 46,430 of VZTT01043342.1, read as the reverse complement.
CTTAAAGCTCTTTCTGTTTCCTGAAACAGTCCAAAAACTGTTTTGTGAGTGGCTTGACATGCCTTGACCATCATTTTTACAGTGGTGGTTCTTAAGTTTAGAAAATCTGTGCAAACAGAAGGAAAATCGAGACATGTGAAACTCAAGGGATGACTTTCATAAACTCGTCAGATTCATCAAAACAGTCATTAATATCCCTGCTCCAGTAATCCAACCTAACTTAGCTGAAGTCTGGTTTTGGAAATTAAGACAGCATGGTGACTGAACTCATGTGTTTTCTAGCACCACCAGTTCGTACAGTCTGTGCCTAAAGCCCTCACCTGTAAATGCACCCTAGGGACTGACGTGCCCCACAGCTGTCCCGGAGCGAGCTGTGCTGATGCTCGGTGCCCCTATCCCAGTTCTGGGAATGCCGCAGCCCCGTCCCAGGGCACCTCGCCGGGTGCCGCGCCCGGGATGCTCTGGCCGGGCCCGGGACGCCTCCAGCGCCACGGCCTCGCTTCCCTTCGCAGCCAAGCGGTTTGTCCCTCACTCCGGCCTTCCAGCATGGCTCTGTCCCGCCTCCTCCCTGCCTGCCCAAAGCAGCACCTCTAGTCTCCTTTTTCTCCCCGTTTATTTTAGGGAGCAGTGTTCCCGAGGACACGGGGGACGGTGAAGGGAACCTGTTCCACGCATCCCGCGGCTTCTGCACGATCTCCCTCCCTTCCTCCCTCTGTCCCCGCGCCGCTCCTTACGCCGAGGAGGACCATGCCGAAGATGATGGCGACCATCCAGATGAGCCGGGAGCGCTGGAAGTGGCAGCTGCGTAAACGACCTCGCTCCGCCGCCGCCGCCATCTCGCCGGGCCGCGCTGTGAGGGAGCGCCGCGCCGCCGCTAAGGCCGGGCTCAGGGGGGCGGGGCCCGGCCAGGGAGGCGGGGCTGGGGTCGGGGCGGGGCCGGACTCAGGAAGGCGGGGCCTGGCTCAGGGGGGCGGGGGCTGGAATGGGG
>VZTT01043342.1:0-42687 GCA_013400855.1 Buphagus erythrorhynchus | reverse complement strand
AGATGGACGGGTTGAGGGATGGACGGGCTGTAGGGATGGACGGGCTATGAGATGGACGGGTTGAGGGATGGACGGGCTGAAGGGGTTGGCCGGGCTATGAGATGGACGGGCTGAGGGATGGACGGGCTGAGGGATAGCCGAGCTGCTCCGCGGCGGAGGCTGCAGAGGGCAGTGGATGCACAGCAAAGGCACGGGCTGGCAGCACCAGGCGTGTCTGGCCAACACGCGCTATTAAATATTATCTTGTTTCTCTGAATAGAGGTCAGTGACTTGCACTTACTTACAGGACACTTTTCAAGTGGCATTTTGTCTTACTTTGAAGGTGTCATAAAACAGAAGGTCCAAAGCTTTCACTGGTTAATCTTGTGTTTCTAAGGTGTTGTTAGATACACCTGATGACTAATTTTGAGACAGTCATTTCCCAGAGTAGCTGAAAAGCTTGCTCTATCGTATTTTGCGAAGGTTTGCAATTCTGCCCTCATATTTTTGACAGATTAGTTATCTTTGTGGCTTCAGCATTGGAAATGTTATTTGTCAGTGAATTGCATTTATTGACATATCATCTAAACTTGAAACAACAAATCCCAAACACTGTTATGTGAATTATTTAAAAAAATGTAGAACATCTTCACTTTGCTGAGTTTACAGGAAATAAAACTATTTCACCATAACTTTTAAGATTGCTACTTTGATTTCCTTTCCTTTTATCCTAATCAGTGCCAAAAAAGTGAATGAATGGTGTGCTGTTATGAATTGGCAGCTCTCAGCAGCATGCCACAGCCCAGAACACCACCAAGGCTGAGTACAGACAGCAAGCAGCTCTGGCCATGCTTACCAAAGCCAGATTTAGAGTTGTAGTTTGGAACACACATGTCACTTTTGACAGGATTGCCACAGCTCCCTGTCCTTTCTTGGGCCTTTCCTGTGCTGGAGAACATGCAGATATTGGGAGGAAGCAATCAACACAACAGCCAGCCCCATGACAGGGCTCTGTAAGCCCTGGGGAAGATGAGCTAACCCAGCTTCACCCTGCTGCAGGCTGCACAGATTGCTGAACTGAGTCTGTTCTGATAGTAGTCACGACCATAGAAAAGAGGGAAAGCCTAATCTTAAAAAAAAAAGTTGCAAAGGAAAAAAAAGCATTAAAAAACCATATTCCCTCATAATTGCACACAAACCTTTTTTTCTTGCATTTGTATTACTTGGTTTAGATTTCAAATTAGGTTGGAATTAAACACTCAAGTATTTATTAAGAATCTAAAACTGAAAGAGATGTTCATGAGATCAACAGGTAAAGTAACCACGTAATACCATGAGGATGGGACTTCCCATCCTCTTTGAGGTTTCAAAGAAAGCTACATTCATTTTGAAAATTTGCTTTTTTCACTGAAGCTGTGTCCAGGAGGTCCCGAGGTCTCCACAATGACTGGGTGTGTACACTGAGATGGGTTAATTCTACTGAAACAACCAGATGGACCTGTGCATTCTTTCTGCTTAATCCCTGGCTCATTTCACATGCCTTTTACATCAATAGATTACTCTCTTCAATTTTCAAATACTAAAGTTCCTGTTGCACCTACTAGTGGAGAAAATTGTTCCCTGTTTAGAAACATTTGCTATCTCTAACTTAGAGATATTGACTATCTCACTTCCAGCGGGAAGTACAAAGGGTATTTGCCAGGTAGTCGGCCTCTTTTGTTTGGTGTTCTCGGTGGATGCCACAGAATAGATAGAGACACGTTTGCTCTTCTCTGGCTTTTCAAATTCCTTAAAAAAAAAAAAAAAAAGGAGGAGGGGGAGGGAGGATTAGTCAAATTCAGAACAAATTTTATGACATGAGTCGTCATGCTAGAGTCAGTGATGTGACTTGTTTAAACAGCAACTTTCTGTATAAGTAAGAATTTAGGGATAGGGCTTTTCTTAGGAAGTTACTTGGAAATAAACTGGAGACAATTTTAAAGTGAATTTGAAGCTGGTTTAAAAGAGATGGGATGCGTTCAGGGAAAGTTACTGAAGGAAAAAGAATTATCAACAGGACTTTTTTTTAATCAGAGCTAAATGGCACCATGCTATAATGAAACCATTGCAAGCAATGTCTGCAAAAAAATGTAGCTAGTTAACCTTAGTTAACCTGACTGTTCCCCTGCCACTTTTAATTTTTAATGGGGACTCAGAATTGCATCACCTTAATCTTTTAGTTCTAAGACTAGAGAAGCTAAGGAAAAGTACGGTCTTTTAAAATATTTTGTGTTGCAGTTTGACAAGCATTATATGTTTGAGGTTAATGGACAAGATTTTCAGCAGATTCCCGTAATTACAGGAAATGTTGAATGTAATGAGGTGGGCATAAGAAGGAGCAATGTGCTATAGTAATTCTGCTTGTTGCTGAGGTGAATAGCCTTTGCAACTTGAAGTGACTAAATCTTTTCATATGTCTGCTGCATCCTTCTTGTTTGTCATTGGATTCCTTGAGTGTTTGATAAAACTACTTCTATCACATTTTAAACACAGTTATGAGCATAATTCAAGTCTTGGAGATTGTCAGCTATAAAGGCCCAGCCAAATGCTTTATTCTTTGTAAAGATTAAAAACTAGGTAACACCTTTAAGTTGTAAAGGTTAAGAATTCTCATTGATTTTACTACAAATGCAGTTTGTGCACTTTAGAGGTGAATTTATGTCAGAGTTCCATATGCTTATCCTAACAATATCACTGTGGGGGTTTTTCTCTTCTTAAAAAGGAAGGAGAAACAGCCACCATTATCATGATGTGCCTTAACCAACATTGCCTTTATAAGCCTTTGTAAAGGGACAGCCAAGGCTCAGCAGTTTGAAATCCAGGTTGCACAGAGAGCTTCAGTTTTGCCCACAGTTGCACACTTTGCTGTTCTCTGTTTGTTTTTACCCATATCTTCTGGAAGTCAGTAACCTGAGTCCTACTAAAAATATTTTGTGGACATCTCTGATGTCTTTTTTTATTACATGAGGTAGCTTTAGAAAATGAAATATTAACAAGTAACATCCATTTGAAATCTCAGTTTATAAATGTTGGATTTATGCTACATGGATTTGGTGGAATTTTAAAAATTAGATATGAACTACAAGTATTTGACAAGATTTTTTTGAAGGTATGGAAGCAAAAAAAAAGATTTTATGTCATATTTAATAAAACTGAATGTAATTTGCAAGGATAAATTGTGACCAGACACTTTATTCATATTGGTCATGTTGGAAAAACCTGAGTAGTGTAGACTATTCAAAAGCATATTTCATACAGATCCAGGGCTGTGACTCTGCACACCAGCGTCCAGCTGCACATACAGTGGTTATAACAGGATGAAGCAGTAAATCTCCAGCAAACCCTCAGCATTTTGATGCCTTATTCTGTCCTTTAACCACTTCATGACAGTGCATGTGTATTTTAATACATAGTGTTTGATATCTGACACTACTTCTTCTTTCTCTCTGAAGAATTCCAAACTCTTTATTACTGCTTCCTATTTGGAAAGACATTGCCTTATGTTGCCAGGTGGTATGGCAGTAAACACAGAGTGCAGTGTTGAGAAAAAGTAAAGGCTTCCATTTAGTTTAGTGCTCTTGAGGGTCCATTGGAACCAAATAATGGATCTTTTTTGTGCTTCTCAGTTAATGAACAAGACCTGTCAATTGATACAGTTTTCTAGTCCTGAGTATTTTTCCTATGTGTCTGGAACAGGAATATTGTGATGGAAAAAATAAGTGCAGTAGAAAAAAGCCAGCACAGATCTAGCAAAGAAATGGGCTCACTCACTAGCAGATGGGTGAGATAGGTGGGAAGCATTTTTCACTACAGCCACATGGGTGGGGATGTTATTTGGGAGATGAGGAGGAATAGGATTGACAAGGCAGGTTAGAGCAATAGCTCTCTAAACGGGGAGGAGAAGACTCCAGACAACTTGTCTCCAGTCCCAGCAGACTAGCCTTAAGGCCAAATTCACTCGTCTTTAAGTGACTAGTTATCATAATCAAGTTCAGCAGACTCCGATGTTGAGATCTGTTGTATTTTCTATAGTATCATGTGAGTGTGCTTGTATTCTCTCAGCACAAGAAGAAGATATTCCTTTTGCTAAAACGTCTGCAGTTCAGAGGTCTGATCTTCTCAGGTGCTAAGAGTCCAGTAGTGTTTCTGGAGCTGATCAGGATATATTTGCAGTTACACAAACAGCACGGGTGAGGACGATGACAGACTTTCTCACCAAGGAAAGGAGACAGGGAAGGAGACAGCACAGAATACAGGGAAAAGCATTACCATAAAGTAATGTAGCCTGTGAGCCTGACTGTACTGGGCATGAACTACCACTACATTTTAAAGGAAATCATATTTATCTCAGTGGTGCTGCAGCAAGCGAGGGCTCGCCAGACTGAACTGTGCTCAGTAACCCTTTGGAGGCCCAGGCTGGATTTCTGGAGGATATTTTATCCACATTTTTTTATGTTTCCTGAGGAAGGATTTTAGTGACCACAGGTTTGCTATGCATGGCTGTGTGGCTTTTCTACTTTGTGTTCAAAGGGGTCAAGAATACTGATAATTTATTCATTAGGCTTATTAAACAGGGAAATCCTACTCCAGCCCATTCCTGCACTGGTGCAGACTCTGCTCTGCTGATTTGTCCTTCCCTGTGGTCATGCTAACCCTTTACAGGCTCAGTCTCAGTCTCAGCCCATCCAAACTGCAGATCAGTGTTTTGTGTGGCTGTGGGAGGCAGGTCTATCCACAGAACACAGATTTTTCCTTCACCAGAGCAGGAGACATTGTATTGCATGGGACTGAGGGCACTGATCACCACTTTCCCAGCTATCCTACATCCATCTTTTAAGATTTTTTTTCTACTCCCAGAAAAAAAAGTTAACAGTGTTGGATACTGCTGGGCTACCACTTCATAAAAGACCCAATTTTTACAACTACTTTGGCCTCAGTTTTATCTGGGATCTTGCTTCCTTTAAATTTTAAGGCAGCCTTCTCTTTGACAGGGATGACAATTTTAAGATTGCCACAGGACTCAAAACTCACCAATAGGCAGCATAGTGAGAGTACAAGTAAGGAACTGTTTTCAGGTTTCACAGCAGATTACCATTACAACACAGAAATGAGATCTTGGAGTTTGATAGATAATTATATGAAAATGCAAGCTCAGTGAGGGTCAAAAAGACAAAGAGAGTGTTAGCTGTTAAAAAGCACTGGAAAAAAAACCTGCACATTACCCTCATAATAGTTAAAACACCATTATTTCTCTACATCTTAAATTCTGAGAGTCATTCTATCTTCTTTTTTCACAAAGGATACAGCATAACCAGAAAAAGATCTGGAAAAGATAACGTGAATGATGAAGGCATGGAGCAGCTACCATAGAGGACTTAACTGTGGACCAGCTAGCATGTATAAGGTGGGATAAAAAAAATGGTCAGTGTGAACTGCTGGAATCAGTGAAGGTCACTCCACATTCTTGGGTGGGCAGCAGCAAGCACCAAATGATTTTAGCAGGTTACATATTCAGAACACAGAAAACTGAGTGTTGTTTCATGTAACATGTCCTAGTGAGAGGATGCTCTGGAAGCTAAAATTTTACATACATTCAGAGAAAGACTGAATAAATTCACTGAATAGAAACCCTGGGCTGAAAATGACCGAGGTCTTCATCATAATGTCCAAGTAAAAGTACCAGTATGTCAGTTACTGGGCTGGTTGTAAATTCCTACCTTCCCATGGCAGGGACCCAGTTTTTGTCATTGGTGAACAGTTAAATATCAGGTGAGACAGACATTCGATCTTGTAGGTAGGACCTTTTTTACCATTACCCTGGATTTCAGAGCATTACAATCAGTTCCATAGATTATTTAAAGAGTTAAATATAAGAAATACTGAAGTGTGAGATTACTCCAGGTTATCTGAAACTGGCCTAATGCCTTTTTCACCTTGAGATATATAGATTTTAGTGTGAACTAAGAGCAAGACTGGTATGTCCCAAAAGTGCATGGTGTTTTCAGCAGTATTTTTTGCCTCCACCTTCAATCATTAGAAGCAATATTTATTTCTGGTAGGAGAATAGGCAAGAGCAATGCTTTGACATAACAAAGGTGTAAGCTTTCCCTTTTACTGTAAGGGAAAGTTCAGTGCAGGTGACAGCTCTCTCAAGAGCCAGTTCTGGACTGGGGAATGAATACTCTTGAAAAGCAAGGATTGTGCCTTCTTTTTTTGCTCAAGGTGCAAAATGTGCCTCCATCCTGCTCACAGCATGGAAGTGGACATGTCTGGACACTGAACTACTTTTCAAAGCAAGTAGGGCTGCTGGAAGTGCTCCTTTTCCTGAGGAACAGGTGAGAGAACAACCATCACTTGTCTGTTCATGTTCTCTGGAGGGTTCCTGGGTGCCCCTGGCCATGAGAGTGCTGCTCATGGTATGAAATCTTTGTGAATGACAATCCATGTCTGAATTCCACTGTTTTCCATTTGAACATGAAACCTCTTTGCAATTCTCTAGGGTTGCTTTCTGGCATTTTTATTTCAATGATGTAAGAGTTGCCTGTTACTGCCAAGCCCATAATTAAAGCAGTGTTGACTGGTAAGTAATGGGCTGCAAAAGGTGTACCAAAAGATAATTAGAGAAGCATTCCAGATAAGCAGGGCCTGAACATCCTTTTTATGAGGTGTTAATGTCTGAAGACCAACTAGTGAAATTGATCTTGCCTCCTTCAGGATGAAAGTTCTGCTCAAACATCAATAGCATTGTACTGCCCTAGAAAATGTTTGATGTAAGGATTTCTGAAGGGTGTTTGTCCTAAGACTCCCAGGCAGGCGCCTGGTGACAGAGCCTTGCTGCACTGGGTGATGCAGCATACCATTCATGCTAGCATGAATTTGGGGCCACCTTTGCAACTCCTGACATGAGGGCAGCTCTGGAGGGAAAGAACAGAGCTGCTTCCAGTGCTCTGCATAGGATAGGAGCAAACCTTTTTTCGAGAGCCACTTTAAAGAGCACTGTGGCTAATCTTTGTCTAATAATTATGTTGTCGCTCCCAAATGCACTTTACTAATGTATCCTTCATTTCTGTTCTATTCTCAGCATATCCCACCTGTGATTTGGATTCCTCTGTAGATGCACTCGTATCACAACTGGCATAAAGGAGCAGAGTGGGTTTCCACATTTGGACTCAAATCTATAGCACAATTCTATTAATTTTTGTGGAAGGCTGAAGACAATCAAAGAGATGCTGTTTTTGTTAAGCATGCTGCTTTGGGTATTCCTGCTTCTTTTCCCATACTCTTCCCATTTCACTTTTTGTGAAATGAATCAAAAGTAGGGGTCAGAATACTATTTTCCTGATAGAATTCAGAGAGGAGATGCAGGAGCTCACAAACAGTTGTTTTGATTATTACTGACATGCAACAACATGAGGATACCAAGGGAACATGGGCAGCAAGGGCTGGTCAGTGTTCTTGATGGATTAGTGCATGGTCAAACTGCAGCTGTGGCAGAAATTAGCTCTTATGTTAGGCCAAGTCCATATGCCTCAGCAGAAAAGGAGGCAAAGGAGGGGGAGGCAACGATTGTCATCTTCCTTCCTGGAATCTGACGTTAAAACAAAACTCGCAATCTCTATCAATTAGCATTGCAAAGAAAATCTCTGAAAATGAAGGGTGTAAAGAGGCTGCCTGTCAGAGTGCCTCAAACAATAACTCCGGGAAGTGTGAACTGCCCTCTCTCTGCTAGGGGATGTTAACAAAAGCTTGTTCTACTTTGAGCCGAGCTAGTAGTGATGGACAGTCCCTGTTAGCAAGCAGTACAAGTCTGTGCAAGCCTCTGCTGGCTCCTTCTTATCTCTTCTGCACTGGCTGTGTCTATAAGGTGTGTATGTGTGTGTTGGAGGACGTGGTTTCCCTGTTCTTTTGAGCTCAACATTGCAGGCTGCCTACAGGGGCAGCTTAGTGTTGTAGTTAGTCCCACGAGATGATCTTTTCTGCCATGAAAACTGGAAATCCAGAAAGAAAAATTTAAGCATTTGTTCTAAGATTCCCTCTGTCCAGACTGAATGAGTAATCTCTCTTTGTACCCTGCAAACATCCTTGGTATCTTTCATCCAGTGTACCATATACCCCATGGACAGTTGGATTGGAATTGCAGAGAGAGGAAAGGTCATATGCAATTCCATACTTTATTGTGCCAGTTCAAATTGAGGCTCCCTAATTCTGTCTTACCCTTTGCATCCTGCATCCCTATCCCATGCTGATGCTTGAATAAAGCTTGCCAAAAAGTAAACTGGGGGAAAAAAAAAAGGAAAAAATGAAGAAAAATCAGCTTTTTTTGAAGGAGCAGCTGCATGAGCTTTGCTAGCCAGGAGTGCACTGGAGATGGGACTTCAAGGCAGCTAGAGGTGAACCCTGCATGCTTAGAGCAAGAATCAATAGCTGAAGCTGAATTTGCTGTAGTGAACATTGCCCCCAAGCTTTATAAGTCTGGTTATTGTATCTGAGCCTTCATCAACCCCTACTCTTACATATATCTGAATAACAGAAGTTAAACAAACCTGAACTATTAGAAACACCCCTTGACCACCTAGAACTGCTGAACCATTTTCCACCTGACATCTTTTTTCCTTTCTCCCATATGACAATTCTTGCTTAAATACAAATTTTACTGTTTACATGGACAGGAAAAACTCCCAACTATCCTGGAGCTGAAGAGGAGAAAAGAAATCGTGTGGGATGGTTTTGTGCTATGACAGGCTTATAAGGATGCTAAGGTAGAATAAAGGGAAGAAGTACTGAGAAATTGCTTCAAGCTGTTGTTTCCAGATGTTTTGAACTACTTGCTGCTGTCATCCCTCCGAAATTCTCAAGGTCGTCATATGCATTTCTGCTTGAAAATATTATTTAGGTGTAGTGGTTTCTGAGGGCCTGTACCTTGCCTTATGGACCGAGCTGCTAAAGTAATCCAGTCTCCAGAGTACTAGACTCACAGGAGCTGACTGTCATCCCTGTGTGGAAGGACATTATTTTTTTGTTGTGAAGCACTATGATGGTGCGTGTAACATTAAAACCCTTGTGCAGTTCAACCCAGAAGTGGAAGCATGGATGATGGGTGCACTGGTCCCTACAGAATGCAAACAGCGTGTCCCAGCTCACACACACTTTGTCCCTGTACCCTTCAGCTTTACAGCAAGCTGGAGTGGGTCCCAAATTTGAAAAAATGAATGGGGACATGCTGAGATGAAAAACACATGATGTAATGATGCTGCTGTTCTTGAACAACTTCTATGATAGCCATTAATGGCCTCATTTGACAAATTATTACACTGACTAATTGATTTGCTTCTCTTCTAATCCTTTTCAGTGTTGCAACTGTTGCTCCCTGTAAGTCCCTTATGTCACTCTTGGCTCTCTTAAATGATATTTCTGGCCACTCTTTTGAATTAATATGTTGTTCATGATTTCACCTTGGGCTCATAGCACAGACCTTGCTTGTTCTGTACCTGACTTGGATGAACAGAGCTGTTTGGAAGGAAAAAAAGCTGCCCCAGGAAAGGAAGAACTTTGGCTGAGCTCTTCAGCATGCACTCCAGAGGGACACTGCTCCTTCTGACCTGGGTGACCTCAGAGTGTGCTGGGGGATGCCTTGTCCTTTACTGTGAACAGTGGGTGTTGATGCAATGTCTAGTAAACCCACCAGCATTTTATTTCCTGCATTAAAAGCTGATGAGAAATGTCCCATGGATGGGGATAGGAGCAGGGTAACCAAATGGGGAAGACAAGGACTTGTCACCTGGGTGCAGTAAGAGCTGGGATGGTTTGCCTTTAGGAGTAGGGTGGAATGGAGGTCTCCTTTATTGGAGGAACACTGGGTTTCCAGCAGAGCTCCAGGCCTGCAGTGCAGAGAGAAGGGGAGCTCCCTCAGAGGGCTGAATCAAAGATGGAAGATTTCTTCATTAAATTATTCGATCTCCATTTGAATTAAAGAAAGGCGAATGGTTTGGTGGCAGCAGTGGGGACTTCGCTGGGAGACACTTTGGCTCCTTGGATGGGGCGAGCCCTCATTATGTGTATTTTGGTGATGGGATGACAATGGAGGTGTGGGAGACAGCTCTGAGTCACCCTCGGAGCCCTGGCGGGGCCGGGCCGGGTGGGTGGGGGTCGCTAAGGTCGGGGTGGAGGGCTCTTAAGGCACGGAGCTGCCAGGACCGTCCACTCCCCCGCTACCTCGGCCCGCATGGAGCTCGCCAGTCTGCCCCCGGCCAGCCTGGTCCCGGCCAGCCTCCCCTCCGCCAGCCTGGCCGCCAGCCCCGGACCCGCCGGTGAGCCGCGCCGGGCGGGCTGCCGGCGGGGGTCTTGGTGGCGGGGTTGGTGGGTGGCCGTGGTAGTGGCGGTGTTGGTGGCAGTGTTTGTTGGTGTCAGTGTTGGTGTTGGTGGCGGTGTTGGTGGCAGTGTTGGCGCTGGCGGCGTCGGGGCAGGAGGACGCTGCCCGCCGCTCCCGCTGACCGCCGCTCCCCGTTCTCTCCCCGCAGACGAGCCCCGGGCGCGCCCCGCCGGCCCCAGCTCGGGGCGGGAGGGCGGCCGGCGCAAGCGAACCACCTTCAGCAAGGCGCAGCTGGAGCTGCTGGTCCGCGCCTTTGAGAAGGAGCCGTACCCCGGCATCGCCCTGCGGGAGCAGCTCTCCGGCCTCACCGACATCCCCGAGTCCCGGATCCAGGTGAGAGGGGCGGTCCGGGAGGGAGGACGGGCGGGTGGCGGAGCGGCTTCCCCGGCGGCCTCGGTGCTCAGTGTCTGCCTGCCCCGCAGGTGTGGTTCCAGAACAGGAGAGCCCGGCAGCTAAACCACAAGAAGAGCGAAGCCGCCGCCTACGCCAGGCCGGGCAAGCCGAAGCCGTCCCGGTGCGCTGGCCAGGAGCGGCTCCGGGCGCAGCAGGGCCCGGGGACAGAGAGGAGCCTTCTGTGCCCGCAGCCAGGCCTGCCAGGAGGGAGCCAGAGCTTCTGCGGTCAGTCGCCGTCCTACTCGGGGCACCCGTACTCAAGGCTCGACTCAATGCGTTTCAGGAGCTTGGATAACACTTTTGGAGCGCTGGGTCAGACCCCGGCTGACTTCGGTTTGGACTGTTCGGGAAGAGGGGTCCCACTAGGTGCGGGGAGCGTGGGGAGTGCCCCTCCGTTCTCGCTCCCTGTGCAGCAGGCACAGGAGTATCCGCACCTGAGGAAATCCTTCCCTGAAAGCTTCTACTCAGATGCAGATGTTTTCCAGCCTTGTACAGATCACCAGTACCCAGCAGCTAAAGAGAACATGTACAGGAAGCCTGTCTTAAACTGCTTCAATGCTAACCAGGGCCTGGGTGTTGAGAACTGTTTGTATGCCAAGTCAAGCACTTTTCCCTCTGGGAAGGGCTCCACTTTCAGTTACGGGGGAGAACCTAAGCTTGAGCCCGAGCAAATGAGGCACAGTTCACCTCTGCTTGCAGATAGTAATGCTAGTCCTCCTTTGGTACTTCCAAAGCATGAAGGGGGGTATCAAGGGACACTTGCCACTCCAGCCTCATTGTATGGGCAGCAGCTGCTGGAGACAGTAAATGATTATGACCCCCAATGGCTGGGCATGAGAAATGAAATTTTGGGAACAGGGCTAGATTTGCTGTTTGAGAGTGAGCAAAATGGGGAGCAAGGTCAGATAAAAAGCTACCTTCCTGCTTTTGGTGGCCAGAATTCAGTCTGTCATTTGGGTCAGACATGAAACTGGCAGTGGGTCCACTTGCTTGATGGAAAAGGAATGTGATTTTTTTTCTCAATTGGCAGTATTGTCTGAAGTGGCTAGAGGTTTTGCAGGTCTAAGTGCAGAGTGCTTGCTCTGAATTTTGGGCCCTGTCTGAAAGGGAAAGAAAGATAAGCCATGTTAGCAGGGGTTACCTGCTGAATCTGAGCTGCCTCCCCACCCCAAGCGATCTTTCACCAGCTGCTTGCAGTATTCCTGCACGTGTTTGGTTATGGGCAGCTAACATTAACCTGCAGGCACAGACTGATCTTCACAAGTATGTCAGTACTGAAGAGTTCTCTGTGTTCAAACTGTGCTGGATTAATTCTGTCAGGAGGCTTAGCACGAAGGTGTTGCTTTTGTGGCCTTACTGCACTGAGTTTTGTTCCAATTCTGGTCATAATTCACTTATTTTAACTTAAGGAGTCTTAGATAACAGACTTATTTATAGCTTTTAGTTGAGAAATCATTAACACAAGAGGGGTACAAGCATGGGAAAAGCAGCCTTGGTGGTGGCAGGGGACATCTCACTGGGTGTGTTTGCATTTTAGATGTGTTCCTGATAAAGAACACTAATGGTCTTTTCCTGGGTACTTAATACATAGTGTTTTCATTTAAAAATGACAACAGATTTTTAAAAGGCAGTATTTTTGTGATTTTCTTTTGTGTAATTTGTTTGCAAATTGTCTTTTTTTTTTTTTTTTAATTGTGATTGTCTATTTGCCAAATTACAGTTTTTTACCTTCATGAAGTTGTAGAATTGCACTCAGAGGGGAGAAAAATGTGTTTCATCTTTGCATTTGAACATTGAGCCTATTTTTAGAATTCTCATGATCCATGGTTGTGCAGACCACCACAGTAATCATGGAAAGGTTCTTTATGTGTACCCCTGGAGAACTGCCATGGATGTGTGTTAAAGCAGTATTAGGCCTAGGATGCTGAAAACTCTACATGCAGATCTTTTTTTGTGTTTAAAATATGGCTCTGGAATATTTTAAAGTATGCTTAGATTGTAATACATTTGTTATTAACTCAATTATTTTGTTTATAGAACAAGAGAAACAATGAGAATAAAACTTAATCACAGATCATTATTTTATTAATAAAATTGATATCCCTGAACAAACTGTCTATAGAGGTGTGTACACAAGAAGCCCAGAATATTAGTCCTGACTTTTGTCAGTAATTTTTAGCTGTGGCTGTAACTTTTCTGCCTTGACCTAAAGGATTGGAACAAGCTCATTTATTACAGAAGAGCTACATAGCTTCAGACAATAGCTGCAAGGCACTTTGAACACAAGTTGTATTTGAGAGTGAAGGACAAAGAGATGATTGTATTTATGATTGTATATATGACTCTTATAGTAAATTTTTGAAAAAATTCATTAAGACTTACTTATATACCCTCTCCCTCATAACACCATCTTAATGAGAATGCTTATTCAACATACAGCAGGTATTTCCACAGTGATGCTATTGTAGCCTCCCCTGGACTTGCCTGCCAACAGCATCTCTGCTCTCATATGAGTAGGTGATGCTAAGAGCTGGGGCAGGAACCAAACGTGTTCAGTAGCTGAACTACTCTTCTACTGCCTGTAAAATGCTCCTTTTTATAGAAGGGAGGATTTTGCATGCTAAATATTGAAAAATATTTTCTTCTACATAACTTGTCAAAGATATCGTGAGGACCCAAATTCACCAATGTCACTTACATCACCCTGGGCCTACTCCACGGCAGGGTGTCCCGAGCTCCTCATTATGCAAATCACATTCCTTTCTTCACAGCCAGCTCCTCCAGCAGCAGGCCCAGTGGGACAGCCACAGCCCTGCATGTCCAGCTGGAAGCCACCTGCCTGGGCAGCAGGATGGGGCCAGCATCACGGAGGGAGCAGTCACAGCCTGGACACCTCTTTAGCAGCCCTGCCCCTCGCTGGCCCATGCCATAAGGCAATGTCCCCTTTGAGACAAGAGGGCTCTTCACTTCATTGAGCAGGGTCTGCACCTCAGGGGGACAGACCTGAGATAACACAATGCCTCGCTTCTCACCTGGGCTACCTTGTCCTCTGCGTGCCTGGTCTTGTCCCGGTGGGTGCGGGGCTTGGGACCTGCAAGATGCCCCCACCTCTCCACAGGAGGAGAGGACATAGCGTTAAAACTGCTCCAGGGGAGGTTTAGATTGGAAATTAGGAAGAATTTCTTCACAGAAAGGGTGATTAGACACTGGAATGGGGGGATGGTGCCCGGGGTGGTGGTGGAGTCCCCCTCCCCGGAGTTTTAAGGGAACGTGGCACTCAGTGCCAAGACCTGGCTGGCCCGGCCGTGCTCGGCCACGGGCCCGGCTCGATGGCCACGGGGGCTCAGAGCTGGAATCCCAGTTGTTTTTGTGATTCTGTGATTCCGTCCGAGCTCACTGCACTGAAAAGCTCTTCATAGGCTTTTACCCTCCAACTTGTTCGTCCTCCCATCGTCCTTGGCAAGGATTTATTTTCTATTTTTCTCACAGTGATTGCTGGGGCCGCATCTCCCAGTTTGTACGGGGGCTGCCCCGAACCCGCGAGCAGCTGAAGGTCCCCACACCTCCTCCGCTCCGGGTGCCGTGGGGCCGGCCCCGCCGGGCAACTACCGCGGGCTTTGTATGCAGGAGAGTACTTTATTCCTAAACACGCACATGGGGGCCGAATCCCGGTTCCCATTCCCGTTCTCATTCCCAGTGCGGGCTGCGCGCCACCGCCACCGCCGCCGCCGCCACCCTCCCACTGCGTGACACCGTGTGCGCCGGCAATAGCGTTCCGCCGCGCCCGGAACCCCGCGTGCAGCCGCTGTTTCCGAGAGGGAGGCTCCGCAGCGGAGCCGCCGGTGCGGGCACACGTGGGCCGGGCGGCTGGACCGGGCCGGGGCACGGCGTCGGAGCGGGCAGGACCGGGGCCCACGGCGCAGCACAGGTGTGTGGTGTCTGTTCGTGGGGAGCGGCCTCTCGGCAGGACCCGTTCGCCAGCTGAGGGCCTGCGATGTGGCCGGCAGCTCCCCGCCGCGGGGCCGCCGGCTCTCGGCACCTCCCGGTGCCCGCGGCCCTGGGCCGGGAGTGCAGGGCCCGGGGGCTGCCGTGCGCCGGGCAGGGCGTGAGTGAGCTCCGTGAGTTGGGTCTGGTAGTGCTTGCACGGTGTTCTCCAGCTGGTGTGCTGTGTGCTAACTGTGCTCTCTTCCTGTGCCAGCTGCGCCCGCTGTCACACGGAGGAACTCGGAATCTTACTGCTTGTAAACAGCTGCTGAACGAGTAAGAATGGAGGAAAAAGAGAAGAAGAAGCATCGTGCAAAGCATAGCGGGCCAAAGGCAGAGAAGAAAAGGAAACGTTATCTCAATGACCTGGGAATAGGAGATGAGGAGAATGCACGGAAGAGAAACCCCAAGGCCTTTACAGTCCAGTCCGCTGTGCGGATGGCCAGGACTTTCCATCGGTGAGAAGTGGGAACTGGCTCTAGGGTGTGCAGAGGCGGCTGGAGGGCTGGGAGTTGCCTGGGGTTTCTCTGTTACTTTGTATAGAAATACACAGATTGCAATTTTCACTGGTGTATCTGCCTAGCGTTCGTTCACCCAGTCAGGTTGAATGTGTGTCAGTAAGTGGGGTGCTTTGTGCATCTCTATTACATTGATTACACTGCCTTAATCAATAGAAAAACTGAATAGCTCCTTAGACTCAGTGGGAGTTCCTGGTATCTGTGCTTGTGCTTAACCTTTGTGTTCAAGCTTCTGCAAATACTGAAGACTTTGAAATAGTAGGTGACTTTGAAATTTCACTATCCATGCCGTTCCTGTATTTATTTATTACAAATTTCTTCTCAGAACTCAGGATCTGAAGACTAAAAAGCATCACATTCCCGTGGTTGACCGGACTCCTCTGGAGCCACCTCCTGTGGTGGTGGTTGTGGTTGGCCCTCCCAAGGTTGGGAAGAGCACTGTAATAAAGTGTCTCATTAAGAACTTCACAAGGCAAAAGCTGGTTGAAATCCGGGGTCCTGTTACAATTGTTTCAGGTGAGAACAATGATAGGAGAAATGGAGATGCTTCTTTTGCACTCCTCACTTGTCTTGCTTTGAGAGCTGGGATGTGTTCATGTTCTCATAATTTTTGGTCATTTTGAAGAAATCATTTGGATGTGTAATCTGGCATACATGCAGCAGGAGAAGATCTGATAATTTTAAATTAAAAGTTTATATTTTAGCAGAATTATAAACAGGTAAAAACAGACACTTCTACAGTGATGCGTGTTGGATGATTTACATGCTTGACCAGAATCTGAGTTCCACATGCTCTGGAGGAACTTCAGGAATGTGACCTGAAAAGAAAATTGTACTAATTGGTTTGCTCCCTCTGTTTCAGTTTTTGATGCTTAATTCTGTTTTCAGGTAAAAAGCGCCGGCTGACCATTATTGAATGTGGATGTGACATTAACACAATGATTGACCTGGCTAAAGTTGCTGATTTGGTAAGTTAACAATGGAATGTGATTTCTACTATAATTTATGTTGAAAATACTACTTTTGATTGGACTGCACCGATGTCTGATTTCTCAACACATTTTTTGCTATCAAAGGCAAAACTGTCTTTGGTTTCAAAGAGAACAAAACCTGAGCTCTTTGACACACCTTATGTTCTGGAGCAACCCCAGGACTTTCCTCAGCCTGAGGGTGGGGAAAGTAAAGTGTGTGTGTGGTGGTGGTCGGGAGGATGTGAGAGAAGGGAAATGCTGCTGAACTTCATTGTTAATGCAACTGGTAAGCTTTTAGTGGAAGATGTTGTAACAAGCCAAGGTGACACAGTGACTTCTCATTAAGGGATTTGGTTAAGTCATATAAAATCTGAACATGATTTCTAGTCAAGAAGTTTTCAACCAATGTTCAAAGTAGAAATATGTATTAGTTTACTAGTTGGATTTTTTTATGCACTCTGAAGTCTCCATCTGTGAAGAATGTCATGTAGTAGTACAACTGATTTCAGTGAAATGTGGTCACTGTTCTAATTTTCTTGCAACTTTTGTTTCAAGAGATTACATCAACTGATCCTGGGGATCCAGTGCATGATCCATTTGTTTAGAATTTTACTTTAAATGTGGATTTGGAGTATATTATTCACAGCTGATTAGGTATTGGGATTCTTGTCTAAGTATTAACTATACAAATATCTAAATACATGTGTACACTGATCTAGATATTCTTCTGCTTTTAAGTTTCCTACTGAGTAAGGGAGATGTACCAAACAATACAAATTCTTCTGCTCGTATATTTGGTGGATGTTTAGATTCTGTGTGCACTTGGTGGTGCTGAGAATCTGCTTGGATGTATTATTAGGGCACTGAGATCACATCAGTGCTTGAAGATCTGTCATCACTTCCTGTGTGCTTTAAGTTCTTTATCGTTAAGACCCTAAACCAACTTTGCTTCCATTTTCATGTGATTGTTGGCTGCTGTTTTCCCTGTGTCAGTACATTTTGGTGATGTGTAACAGCAGTTGCAACAAGGGAAAAAAGTTGGTTTCATTTTTTGAAAGACTTGGCCTTAATGGCATTAGTGTATCCAAGACACAGATGTAAGAGTTTTATTAGTTTCCTAAGATGTTCCTGAAAATCTCGGAAGATAATCAATTTTGCGTGTTTTAAATTCACCAGGTAAACCCTTGTTCACATCTTATTATCATACTGAATGCTATTGCATTCCTAGAGTGTCTAGAACATCTTTAGCAGCCAAGTTTCATACTTCAAATAAAAAGCCACAGTTGGTTTTCAGGGTATATGAATTAAAGCACAGAACCTTTTTGCAAAATTTTGGTTCCTGAGGAGCTTGAGAGTTTAAAAGTGTGGTCTTTGAAATTAGCTCATGTGGGCTCATGTGGTACTGCTGTAGTGAAATGTGAATATTGTGTTTGCAGGTTCTAATGCTCATTGATGCCAGCTTTGGATTTGAGATGGAGACATTTGAATTCCTGAACATTTGCCAGGTACATGGCTTTCCCAAAATTATGGGAGTTCTAACCCACTTGGACACATTCAAGAACAACAAACAATTAAAGAAGACTAAAAAGAAGTTAAAGCACAGATTCTGGACTGAAGTGTATCCGGTATGACATTCAACATTAATTTTTTCATATATTGCTTTATGAAAGCTAAATGAAAAGTGGATCAATACTTAAGTGTTTATTATGTTCTTACATCTTTTAAATAGGTAAGTGAACAATGTTCATACTGATACTTCAGATTGTTTCAGCTTTCTCCTATTTGCTAAAATGTGTGATTATTCTCAATCCCAGTGTGAGAAGCTGCTAAATTTGCTACCAGGTCTGTTATGCAGGTGCTGTGCAAGGAGGATCTGTTTGTAGGTCTGTATGAGGTCTTTAGGATGTGAATAGTTTTCCATTAAGATTTAGGGGACAGTTTTCACGTTGAAGTAAACTGGTTAGTTTGATCTTTCAGAACCAATTGTAATGTGAAATTTTCAATTTAGATTTACAAATTAGAATTGCATTACTAATCTCGTTCTTGTTAGTTTTATGGATGCTAAATTGAATTTTTTACGTTTTTGTGTCTTTTTAATGTGTTTAGGGTGCTAAGTTGTTTTATTTGTCTGGAATGGTTCATGGAGAATATCAAAAGCAGGAAATTCACAATTTGGGGCGTTTTATCTCAGTTATGAAATTCCGGCCTCTCACCTGGCAAACATCTCACCCGTATGTTCTTGCAGACAGGTGTGTGTTTTTCTCTCTGTTCTTCAATCTCAGCGTGGGTAGCACCTTGTTGTTTGAAAAAGCTGTGCTATTAGCCCTTACCTCTGTGTGTGAGTGGGTGTTTGGTGTTCCCTGAGTGGCTTTGGGAAGGGAAGGCGCCTCTGCAGGTTTGTGCTGTTCAGTTTTCACTTGTGTCACATCATGTACACACCTCTGGTATATTGTAAATACTTTTGAAACACAGGATAGTTAAAATAATAGTGCCTGTTGATGATTATACTGAATTTCTGTGGAAAAGAAACGGCATTCTAGTGATTAAACAGCAGCTGGTGAATTAGTCCTGAGTTCCCTGGAATATCCCTTCTGCTCCATCTCCTTGTATAGCATTTGATTCACAGTCTCTGTGAAACATGAAAGTAATCTTGATGGCAGCTTTGCCTGCTCGAGAAATTACCTCACCTTTCATATTTTACTGCCAGAATGCTTACAGTTATGACTAAACTCTCACAATAATCCAAGGTGCCTTGAATGAGCCTCTTCTTTAGCTCCAATTCTTCAGGAAAAATTGTCAGAGAAGTACATAAACATTGTGCAAAGCCCTGCAAAATACAGAAAGCAAAGAGAGGGAAAATGCAAACTCACATTCTGTAGTTTTTCAGTAACATTGTTTTAGGTTGCTGTAACTGTTGCAGTTTCCTGTTTGTTGTGTCAGCTTTAAGCTGATCTGCAGCCAGGTTGTGTCCCCCATTCTCTTCCTTGGCTCTGGGTGCTGCCTCCCATGTGCAGTGTAGAAAGGAGTTTCCCCCTCCTCTGCCTGCAAGCAGCCACTCTTTTTTCTGTGGTAGCTTTTGTGTTTCTCACCACCATTCTTAGGGAAAGGAAGGTGTTGTGTGGCTGCAGGGAATGTGACATTCAGCTGTTTGCCCTCTGATGGTGAAATGGATTAGAGGAGGGTTGTGTGTGCAAAGCTGATAAAGAGTAGTTAAAATGTGCTAAGAAAGCAGTACCTGTTCAGTGAAGTGTCAGTAAACCTTCTGGCAATTTGTTGAACATAATTATACAGCTTTTAAAATACAATTCTGAAATGTTTTTAGATGATCTTTTTCCCCACGATTGTTTTCTTTCTGATGATAATTCAGTTTTGATTATTCGAGTCTGCAGATCATGCAGTGGCAGCAGTGATGTTCTCTTTTCTTAAATTACCTTTTCTCAAAAATTGCCATTGGAACTCTGGGTATTTTAACTGTCATTTTAAATGTTGAGTAGAATGGAAGAGCTGACAAACCCGGAGGATGTTCGAATCAATCCCAAATGTGACAGGAAGATATCACTGTATGGATACCTGAGAGGAGCACACCTAAAAAACAAAAGTCAAATTCATATGCCAGGTAATTTATCAGAGTCTTAGAACTCTTTCTGTACTGATCTGTGAAAAACAACATAGCTGATATTATTTGCATCTTTAAAGTATGTTATACAACAGATTTTTCACCTTTCTAAGTACTTGTTGTGTTTTTGAAATTTTTTTCCTAATGCATGTTTTTGTGAAAATAAATCTTCTAGTTAGTTTTGCTTTTAATTGTGCAGTTTTGTTGCACTGATAAACAAATTATTCACAGTATTTAAAGTTTTTCAAAGGTGTATCACTTTAAAAGGTGCTTAAAATGTAAAATGTACCAGCCCTAATAATGAAAAGTAAATTTGAATGATGCAAATTATTTAATATATTTCTTATGGTCAGAATTGAATAATTTAATATTTAAGTGGATAATTTAAAAGTTTAAATTAAAAAATACTGTAATAATAAATTTACAGACCTACTCAGAAGAGTGAGTTGCTGGTTTTGTCATTTGAAAACAAGCAAAGAAACAAACAAAGCTTTGCAGGATTCTGGTGAATTTATGTATACTTGTCTAAGTTCAGTGGTAAGGCAGAGGAATTGGATGTTTGGCACAGAGCTTCCTGTTGATGAATCATTGAATGCCACAATGTTTGGGTTTGTTTGTTTGTTTGTTTTTCTTTTTTTGGGAGGGGGGTTTTGAATCTCTTTATGGTGAACTGCACAAATTTCAGAATCAAAACGTTGTGCAAACTTTGCTTCCATTTGTCTGTTCCCTCAGGAGTAGGAGACTTCACTGTAAGTGATGTGAGTTTCCTGCCAGACCCCTGTGCTCTCCCAGAGCAGCAGAAGAAGCGTTCCTTAAATGAGAAAGAGAAGCTCGTCTATGCCCCTCTGTCAGGAGTTGGGGGTATTGTGTATGATAAAGATGCTGTTTACATTGACCTTGGTGGGAGCCATGCTCATGAAAAAGAAGAGGTAAAAGAATGCTCTTGGTGATTTGAATTCTCTTGGAAAATGTAGTTTTTATCCTTAAGGCCAAAATAAGTGTTTAAAATTAAGCTTCTTTAAAATTATCAATCCTTATCTCTCCACAGTGGGTAATTAGTTCTTTTCTCCTTCAGGGATTTCAGAGAAGGGATATTTCTATTATCTGTTATTGTACAAATTGGAAGATCAGTTAATATTAAGTACCTAAAGTTTATGTAATAACTTCCTAAATATGGATGTAAGATTTATGAAATCTCCTTGTGCTGGATTATTATCACTCTTATTTTGCAGGGCATGGTGATTGTTGGGAGAATACTTTTAAGGATTTGACTGGTCAAAGAGAGAAAGAAAAAGATTTGCCTACAAACCAATTGATTTCAGTTTTTTTCCCCTGTATTGTGCTAAATGTTTAATACCTTTGGGTCTATAATAATGTATTTGCTGGTATTTACTGTAGTGGTTGCATATTGTAAAGGAAATTTTTCTTGGGTTGATATTGTACATATTCTTGAAATATGAAGGGGGAAGGGAGACCTTGCTATTCTATTTTGAGAAAATGTTTCTTCAAAATGCTCTGCAATTTTTTCTTGCATGTGCTTATTTCTGCTGGTTTAGACTGATAGCTGTCATTAGACATTTGTTTATTCAACTTAGTTGAAAAGTAAAATATCTTGTCTTTCCAGGAGGAAGTGAGGCCAAATCATGAACTTGTTCAGAGCCTCATCTCCACACACTCAGCCATTGATGTTAAGATGGCATCAAGCAAGGTCTCTCTGTTCATGGACTCTACACCCTTGGGTTCAGAAGATGTAGGACAGGAGTAAGTTTTGAATGCTGGGCAGTGTTTGAGCATGAATGAATCTCTAATTTCAGGCTCTAATTTAGGAAAAATTCTCAATAGAGCACAGCTAGTAAAATGACATGTTGTGTGATTCTTCCTCTTCTGAGATTACTTATATGCCACGCTGTATTTTGGGATAGAAATAATTGGTACTAGAAAGTTTTGCCAGCAGCGTAGTCCTGCCTTCCAGGAGTTTCTTGCTGATACAAGTAACATTTCTATCCTAATTCATTCCACGGAAAATGAAGAAATTTCACGGAATTATTTTTAGCTCTAACATTCAATATTCTTGAATAAGAAGACATTAAAAATACCAGTGCCTTTCTAATGGTCTACATAACTTCACTTTATTCGAAAAAAAATTCATAGAACTGTTTAAAAATACTAACACGAAGATTCATTCTTTTATTAAAATTTTCTTCTACTTTACCATCTTACCCCAAATGTGGTCTTTGGGAAAACAGGTTTGTGATGCCAAAAGAAGAGAGGCAGGTGGATGTGAAGACTGGAAGAGTTCGTCGGAAGGCCGTATTTGAAGATGATGAGAAGGAAAATGATGATGTAGCAAGTGATGAGGAAGATGACCAAGAAGAAGAAGATGAAGAAGAGAAGAAGAAGATGAAGAAGAAGCAGTGTCTGAAGATGGAAGTGATGGTGATGATGAAAATGATGCTGAGGAAGAAAGTGAGAGAGTGCTCTTACGGGAAGGGATGGCTGTTAGGAGAGCCAAGCGTCTGAAAACAGAGGTGGCTCAGGAAGAAGCTGTGAATGAGCTGCCAGCATTTGCAGACAGCGATGATGAGATGGAGATGAGCTCTGAAGAAGAAGGAGAAACTGCCCCTGAAGACAGTGAGATGGAGGAGGATGAGGAGGAGGGGGACTTACAAAGGACTTGTGAAGATGAAAGCTCAGACAGTGAATATGAGGCTGCAAGTAAAAGAGCTGAATCTAAGCAGTATGGCATGAATAGTGAATGTACAGAAACAAAATCACAAATCTCAGAGCACAGTCCCAAAAGAAAAGCAGTGCTCACTACAGATTCGGGAAACTGCACTGCAGAAGAGGCATCAGAATCTGAGGATGAGAACTCTTCCCTTGAAGAGGGTGATGATGAAGGAGGATCACATGAGGAATTAGAAGCTGAAGAGTCCAATAGGAATGGATTTCAGCACAGTCATCAAGCAAAGAAAGCTGATAGTGTTAGACAGACTAAAGTTAAAACTCTAGATACTGAGGATGATGATGTGGAGAATCTGCTGAGAGAGGAAGATGAGTATGAAGAAAAGATAGATCTTTCTGCTGACACAACAGGTAGACTATAACTGTTTAATTTTTACTGTCCATTTTAATTGTATGAATTGTTAAAGGTTATAATTAGTAAATACTCCATAATGTTGCTTATCATATATATATATGTATATGTGTAGGTATTTATATATAATTCTTAAGTAGCAAAGCTTCAAGTTAGGAAAGCTTGAAATACTTGTTATTAAGCCTTTCATTTGCATTGTAGTATGGAATGTCAGTTTTCTTTCCTCTAAAACAGAGGTGATTCATTTTATAAACAAAACTTCATTGATTTTGCATATACTTCTCTTTAATCTTTATAACTATGCATGTAAAACAAATTATGATGCTCTATTACATCTAGAAAGACTAAAACATGTTTGGGGGAATGTTACTAAGATGTGTTAGCTACTCACTGAGCACTGGAACAGCTATCTCAATCTTTGGAGATGTTCAAAATGTGATCCTGACATGGTGCTGGGGAACCTGCCTTAGGTGCTGCTGCTTGAGCAGAGGGGCTGGACACAGAGACCCCCAGAAGTCCCTCCCAACCTCAACCATTCTGTGAGTCTGTGAAGAAGACATGTATCGTGGTGAACATGATCAAATGTGTTACTGTTGTTAATAAGATTTTAAAATTCTGTCCAAAAAAAAATCGGAGGTATAATTTGTTATCTACAGTTTATGCTTCTGTGTATAAATGGAGCATGAGAAAAAGAAACTGGGGGTTGTGTCTACACTGCTTAAGCCTCTTGCCATGTCCTTGTTTAAATTATTTTGGTAATTTCTGATTCTTGTTCTTTTTTGGAGATAGAATGCGAATTTTTTCCCTTTTCAGGTGCACTTAAATGGAAAGAGGACCTCACACAGAAGGCAGCTGAGGCCTTTCTGAGACAGCAGCGATCAACCCCTAATCTTCGTAAACTTGTATATGGAACAGGTACAGATCTGTTTGGAAACTTGTCTCAATATGTGGTGGCTTTTAGCTATTACCAGTTTTCAAGTCTGAATATTTGAGCACTGTCTTTTGGTGGGAGGCTTGAGGAGAGTTAATTGACTTTTTAATTGCTGATGCTCATTTTCACTAATAATTGTAATAAGAGGACAGTTTTTACTTTTCCCATAAAAAGCATTTTGAGTTCATTTTCCAGACTACTCAGTTGTTAATCATGTTTTCTGATACAGTTATTTCTTCCAAACATTTAAGGTTTGGTCATTTGTGTAATCATCTGATGGATATTATGCAAACCCATTGTGGTAATTGTGTTTCATAAAGGGATGTTGTCTGTTGGCTGGTTTCAGGAATTTCTGTCTCACAGTGACTGTGGAAGAGTCTCTTAGACATGACTTAATATCACGTGTTTGTCAAGGAAAAATAGCTGGCTTAAAAGGAAGAAAAAATTGCTAGTTATGTAATTTGTCCTGCTTCATTCACAACTTTTCCAGTGATTGTCTGAGTGTACAAATCTCATTGTGCAGAACCTTTGCAGAACATGATGAGAATTTGGCTTTTGTAAACCTTCCACAATGCAGGTGTGGGAAGACTTTCTGACAGATTCTCCAGTCTGGTGTTCTTGATTTACAGGCAAGCTTAATGTACTTCCTGTTCACAGATCACTTTGATATTGTTCCAATTTGTGATATTGAACAAGCATCCTCTGTTTACTTATTGGGCAATATTTTTAAAGTATAATTCCAGCTAAGGAAACAACTGGATCAGTGTACCTTTTTCTTCAGGCTTTTACATTTAAAACTGTTCCAGTTTGGTTCTTTTATTTCCTCGAAGTGCTGCAGCTGTTGGGAAACATAAGGAGAGAGGTGGTTAATGAATTTCATGCATGTACTGTGGGGGAAATAAATCATCACATCCTCTGTGTTTGGTTTAGCTGTCGAGGATGAGGACCAGGAGAGCGAGGATGCAGATGATGAACTTGGAGGTTTGTTTCGTGTCAGCCGTCCCGACAAAGCATCCAAACAGAAGGCTAATGCTCTCGACTGCTCCAAATTCCTGGTAGAAAAGCCACAAGATTGGGATTTAGAAGAGGTGATGCCATTGGATAATTGCTTCTGCATATCCTGCCTGGTTCTGTCCTGGCTGTGTCTCATAAAGTGTGACTGAGTTGTCATTGAAACAGACCTGTGGGAGCTATGGCCACAGTGTCTTAGATTCTGCCACTTGCTGTCACTATAAGTAACAGATTCCAAGGTTTGCTCTTAACAAAGTGGCAAGTTACAGTAAATCAATTTAATGCTTGTCTCACTTGAATATTTGGTGGATAATAATTTGTTCTTTATTTACCAAAAAGTAAAAAGCAGGGGACACCCAAGCAAAAATACAATATAGGGTAGAGATTTTGGTAGTGCAAAGACCTTTGGGCAAGAATTAAACTGGGTCCACAATCCTGCTTTTGGGAAGGCATTGTGTAGTTTTGGTAATGGTGTCTTGATGTGGAGCTGCACATGAGAATTGTCTCTGAGGTGGTATCTCTGATGGGGGAGTGAGGAAGGTCTTTGGGAACATTTCTGTTGATGATAAGCTGCAGCTGTGCAAGGCAATGGCACTTATTTTGCAGGTTATGAGCAGTATTCGGGACTGCTTTGTTACTGGAAAGTGGGAGGATGATAAAGATGCAGCAAAGCTGTTGGAGGAAGATGGTACGTGTAACACTTCTGAAAATGATTCATGTATGTAGTATTTTTAAGAAAAGTATGACTTTTTAGTTATGTATATAGAATATTTTGCCTTAGTGCTATACTTGCAGTTTTTTTCAAACTATTATATAAATTATTATATAGATACTAACATAATTACACATTGCTGTCAGTCTCTGTAGAAACAGTAGGCACATACCACATTCTGGAAATTTACTTAACAAAAAATAGAGTATGTAATTTAAATTAAAAAATGGAGTCCTTAGTCTCAACACTTGGACATGCTAGCTTTGAGTTATGTATCTGAGTTCATCTATTCATCATATATGGTTTATTCTTTTGGATAGTCATGGTAGAAATAAACAGAAACTATTCTTTATTGGGAAGACAAACTTGCCATTCATGTTTGGCTGAGAAGTGAGATCTATCTTCAGATGTTTTGGAGGTGTTGTTTTTGTTTTGTTTGGTTTTGTTTTTAATTAGGAAATACTTTAAAAATTTTAATAGTGTGGCTGTATCTTACATGTATCATGATTGTGGTTTAGCAGGCTTTAATAAGCATATGTTTTTAACCTAAAAACTGTCAGCTATATTTATTTTTTTAAATTAAATATAGGAGCTCAATTGCTCTGCTGGTGTCTTGTGTCATTAGAGTGCAAACTAATGTATTGGGAGTTCTTTGGGATGATCTAAACTTTCTTTACATTTTTTAAATCGTAAGGATTTTGAAAGGATAAAGGAGGAGGCACGTTGAGTTTAGCTTGGAATTTTCAACTGAAGCTGTAGAGAGAGCAGAACAAATATATAAAACTTGATGGGAATAAAAAATTGTTAACTAATGCTCACATGTCTTGGGTGCTTATTGTTGCAGAAGAGCTGTATGGAGATTTTGAAGATCTGGAAACTGGGGTTGTGCACAAAGGAAAGGCTGCTGCTGGAGGAGAGCAGGTCTGATCTGCATTTTTATGTTCTTTAGCAACATAGGTGTGAGTTTCTTATCAAGTGATAGGCCTCCTATGTAATAAATTCAGTGTTCATAGAATCAATAGAAAGGAAATCAGTGGGAACAGGAAAGAAAAGGTCTGTGTATTACTGACTTTGTCTAGAGTGGCATGTTTTTAGCCTGAGCCCGAATTTTTGTTTACAGTTAATTATATAGAAGTCACCTCACTTATTTAACAGTAGGTGTCAGGCTTAATCAAGAGCTGGAGGATCTGGAGGCATGACAGAAGTATTTTAAAACCAAATGTAATCATAACTGTTTGTACTATGTCATCTCATCTGATGCAGAAGATTATAGCACTCCATTTAAACACAGCAAATTGTGGAAACTTGACAGAGTTTCCTAGTGCATTCCTCTTATCTGCATAAAGGAGGTTGGTGGAAGCAATTTTATGTTGTGGCTTGGATGTCTTCCAATAACAGAAGTGTAGTTGTCTGTGACAGTACAAACTGAAAAATCAATTTCTTTTTGGACTGAGCAACTTGATGGCTTTGCATTTCATTGTAAAATTGCAAAGCCATTGTAATGGCATAAATTTGGGAGTTTTCAAATGGTCTGTGAACAAACTTCCTCCTCCCTGGTCTCTAGAGTGCTGCCTTCCAGCATGATATTGCTCAATGCTATCAACAATTACTTTTTTTACCTCCTGTATTACATATACTTATATTAGCTGTAGAATCACAGGTAGGTCAGTTCTAGGATCTGTTCCCTCACATTAAAATGATTTTTAGTCAAGAAAGTTTTGTCAGTGAAAAGGAATATGATTAGATCATGAGATCTTCTGGTCCTTGCTGAAGTTATATTTCCTTGTGTGAATAGCTTACTAATCTCTGTCTAAAATTGAAATGTTTTTCAAGTGGCTAATAATTGACACTATAAGAAAGCATTGTTTAATAATATCTATAAAAGTATTGTTTAATAATATCTATCAAACTGTTGATCAGAATGGGTTGTTTCCAGTGAACCATTTTACATGTTTGACAACTTATTTGTTGATTAGTCTGGAAGTGAAGAAGAGGAGGAGGAAGACGAAAAAATGTCCAAAGCAGAACCTGAGGAGGAGGAAAAGAAAAAGGAGCGCATGGACAAGAAAAGAAAACTTAAAGAAATGTTTGATGCAGAATATGATGAAGGGGACACCACATACTTTGATGATCTTAAAGAAGAAATGCATAAACAAGCACAGGTACAGTTTGCTAATTTGGCAATTTATCTGGCTGTGTCTTCAAAAATGCTCCACAGAGTTTGTCCCCCAAAGATTTTTTTCCTGGAGGCACAGGTGATGCTCAGGAGGTATTTCAGAAAGTACACACAAAGAAATACATGCTTGTGATTTTTTTATGCTTGAACTTTTTGATTCTATTATCTGGAAAGGAAAACAAGAAAACAAGCCAAACAAATGAAAGCTGAATTCAAACTGAGTGCAGTTTTTAACCATACATTAAATCACTGAATAAGCCAGGATGTATCATCTAAACTTCAACTACTTAAAAAGTTTTTAAATTAAAAAGGCATCCTTTTGTGTGTAGAAAGGTGAAAATCTTCCTCATATTAATTTCTGCCATATATTTTCCTGGTATTATTTTTAGTGTGATTTTTTGCAGTGTTATTAATGGATAAGTAAATTCTCTGTGACAATCCTTTTCATCCAACTGTGAAGTTATTTTGAGGAAAAAATAATTAATGACCATTGCTCTGTACATGTGGTAGAAGTCTTCAGTGTAACTGTATCCAGAATGTGAGATGTTGATTTGGTTCCAGGCCTTTGTTTTTTTACATAAGAACTTGTAAGCTTAAAGCAAAGGAAGTAGCTTCCTTCTTTAACTGACTTGGGAGAACACCATCTTACATTGTTAATAACTTCACTGTCTTGTCTTCTGACAAAATGTTGCCCTAAATAGTAGTTAAATTAATCCTTACCTGCTTGTATTAGCCTCTGTCACAAAGGGTAATATGAGCTCTGGTATGCTGATATACTGAGAACACTTAAAGGGGAAAGAAGGACATTCCAGTAAAAGAATCAGTGTCTTATGGGTAGCTAAACATCAGGAGCTAGAACAGGAGGGTGAGGCTCCTGTTATTCACAAGGATATTTTCTTAAATATTTGCACAATATCTACTTTCTTACCATATGGTACAAAAGAGCTTTTGAAGATATACAGTGTGAGGATGCACAAAGATATTTTTAAGCTGCTAGTAAGATAGGAGCGCAGCATCCTCATAAAGTGACACCTTAAGGATCAGGACATTAACTTTAAAAGGTACTTGGGCTCCTGAATAAAAAAATGTACTTCTGACAGTTGTATCTTTAAAGTCCAAAGTCACCATTGTGAAAGGTGTATCAGAAATCACTCAGTCATTTACTTCTCTTGGATACTGTCTTTCAAGCAGACTAACAGGCCCACTTGGGATCTCAAATTGGAAGGCCTTTGTGGTGGTAGAGATCTTCCTCTGAATAGAAAGTCACAGAACCTATTAGATCTTTCCCAAAAAGATTTATATGAATGTTAGCATGTTTTAAATAGAACCAGCCCTTCATGAACAAATTGTTAAGACTTGAATTTTGTGAAACACATGGTGGCTTTCTCTTTGTCACACAGCTTAATCGAGCGGAATTTGAAGATCAAGATGATGAGACCAGAGTGCAGTACGAGGGTTTCAGGCCTGGGATGTATGTTCGAATAGAGATTGAGAATGTGCCCTGTGAATTTGTCCTGAATTTTGATCCTCATTATCCTATCATCCTGGGTGGTCTAGGCAACAGTGAAGGAAATGTTGGCTATGTACAGGTATGTAGCCAAAGGGCTGAGTGTGTTTTATCTCAGTACAGGTGTGCTTCTGGGTGTCTGCAGTTACTGCTTTCTGTGTACTGTAAACACAGACAGAAACTTCATCCTTGTCTCCTGAATAGGGGATTTGCTTTTGACACAAGGTGTAATTCTATAGTAGCAGATTCTGGATCTTTACAGGATTAATTGGATAACCAGAAAAGGTTACTGTTGTTTAATGTTCAGCTGCAGAGGTGTCTCAGGACTAAGGTCTGATACTGTGATTGCTAAATTGCAAACATTAATTGTACTCTGGCCTTCATGGTCTAGATACAAGTGACTACAGAAAAGTTAAACACATGACTTCAGAGTAGTGAAACACTAATTGATCTTCCCAATCAACCTAATGTTAGTGAGAATGTTTGAAGATAAGCAAAGATAAAACTTAGTGTATAAAAAATTCTAGTGTAGCTAGAAGTTGCTTTCAATCATTGCTGAAAAATGAAGGCTTGAATTTCAGAATCACTGTTGCCATCCTGTAACAGCACAGTTCACCTTCTGTTCCGACCAGCTGCGCCTGAAGAAGCACCGGTGGTACAAGAAGA
The DNA here is from genome assembly GCA_013400855.1 of Buphagus erythrorhynchus. Lineage (NCBI taxonomy): Eukaryota > Metazoa > Chordata > Aves > Passeriformes > Sturnidae > Buphagus > Buphagus erythrorhynchus. The sequence goes on along the minus strand of VZTT01043342.1, from coordinate 12,721 downwards.
TCCTCAAGACCCGGGATCCCTTAATCCTGTCTCTGGGCTGGAGGCGCTTCCAGACCATGCCCATGTTCTACATGGAGGACCACAACGGGCGGCAGCGGCTGCTCAAGTACACCCCGCAGCACATGCACTGCGGGGCCGCCTTCTGGGGTGAGCCACGCTGCAGCTGCTGCCCCTCAGCCCCTGCAAAAGCCTCCTGCTTTGCAGGGTGGGGCAGGAAATGCAGCTTTTGCAATGAGGAGTCTTGAAATGTCCCCGTGGAACAAAAAATAACACCTAATAGTATGGGGAAATAGGCAGCTGTCTAGTATTTGTGGGTTATTGAAATGATTTGTGAATTGCATGGCTTTTAATCAAATACTGAGCATTCTGCTAAGTTTAGCATATCAAAGAGGACCCTGATTTGTGTGCAGATAGACTTTGCACACATTATGGACCCAGCCTTGCATTAGTAACTTCTTGTTAACCATTCCTTTATGGGGCTTTAAATGTGGGCAATAATTTGGGAGCTTTAAACTTTGGTTTTCTTAATTTTTACTTCATGTATTTTTAAGCTTTTGGAATTTAAATAGGGGATAGATATTGCGTAGTAAAACTTTTCAGAAGTTTCTAAATTTAATTTTCTTTTAGGGCCCATCACCCCCCAGGGGACAGGATTTTTGGCAGTTCAGTCTGTCAGTGGCACAACGGTAGGTTTGTTACCACAGAATGTTGATTAATGCTTTCTATGGATATTTGGGCAAAAAATACATATTTTGCGAAGAAAGTTTACATTATGATAAAGCAGTGTAGTTGTAAGAACTGAGAAAGTAGCTGGACTCAAGCTTTTGAAAGGTGTATTATGTTGAGGTGGGAAACTGTATGAAGAGGATTTTTTTTTTTAACAAATTTCAGGAAGAAATTGTTTACTGTGAGGGTGATGAGGCTCTGGCACAGGTTGCCCAGAGAAGTTTTGGATACTCCATCCCAGGAAGGATTCAAGGTCAGGTTGTATGGGGCCGTGAGCAGCCTGATCTAGTGGAAGGTCCCCATGGCAGAAGTGCTGGTTGGAATGAGATGATCTTTGAGGTCCCTTCAAAACCAAACCATTCCATAATTCCAATCTAAATAGTGTTAAAGCAGTATTTGTTGGATATGATCTTTATTAGATATATATTAATCAAAGGTAGGTTCATGTTTGCAGACGATTGGTAACAAAAGCTTTGTGTGGCATTGTAATGAGCTTGACAGTAATCAGAGTGGTGATTATTTTCTCCTTCCTAAAATATGCCTAAAATATGCTATTTCACAGTTGTCTTTTTACGTGTTTTAAAAGGCTATTTTCATCATGTGTCCTTCACATAATATAGTGCCTGAGAGCAGTGCACAAAGCACTTTTCCTCTGAGACTTTCTGTTCTGAGTAAGATTCTGTTTCATAAAGAGAACATAGTGAGGTAGATCACAAGGACTTTTAGATTGTTTCCAAGGTAATTAGAATGGCAGTTCTGGAAATCTCATTAGTGAATGGTAGGAATGTTATGTCAGCAGCACCTCAACTAGTCTGTACTAGTCAATCTGCATTTTTCATGCTGTGGTACTTCTGTAAAGGTTAGAAATTCTGAATCTTAAAAGTGAAATGTGGAGTGCAGGTACCTCACAACACTCTTCTCTCTAAGTTGGAAAGAGATTCATTCAGTGGTGGACTGTTTAGTGGATGAGGAGTTGGTTGAATGACCACATCTGGAGGGTAGTGGTCAACAGCTCAGTGTCCTGATGTGCAGTGGTGTCCCTCAGGGGTCTGTTCTGGGACCAGCACTGTTTGATCAGCACTGACCATCAGTGACACAGGCAGTTTGCAGGCACCACCAAGCTGAGTGGTGTGGTGGACATGCCTGAGGAATAGAATGCTGTCCAGGAAAACCCTGAGAAGTGGTCCTGGGGGAACCCCATAACGTTCAACAAGGCCAAGTGCAAGGTCCTGCACCAGAGCTGGGGCAGGCCCAGCTATGTCAATACAGATTGTGCAATGAAGGGATTGAGAGCAGCCCCTGCTGAGAAGGACTTGGGGATTCTGGTGGACCAGAGGCTGGACATGCTGTGCTCATGTGAGCTTGCAGCCCAGAGAGCAAATCACATCCTGGGCTGCAGCAAGAGCAGCGCCAGCAGCAGAGCGAGGGAGGGGATTCTGCCCCTCTGCTTTTACTCCAGCTGGAGTACCATGTCCAGCCTTGGGGCCCTCAGCACAGGAAAGACAGGGACCTGTTGGAGCAGGTCCAGAGGACAGTCACAAAGATGATGGGAGGGGTGGAGCACCTCTCCCAGGAGGAAAGGCTGAGAGAGTTGGTGTTGTTCATCATGGAGAAGAGAAAGCTCTGGGGAGACCTCATTGCAGCCTTCCAGTACATAAAGGGGGCTTAAAAGAAAAATGGGGATAAACTTAGCAGGGCCTGCTGTGATAGGACAAGGGGGAATGATTTTAAATTAAAAGGGTTAATTTAGATTAGATATGAGGCAGAAGGTGTTTACAACGAGGGTGGTAAAACACAAACATGTTGATGTGAGAGGTTGTGGATGCCCCATCCCTGGAAATATTCAGAGTCAGACTGGATGGGGCTCTGAGCAGCCTGATCTGTTGGAAGATGTCCTTGCTCACTTCAGGAGGATGGGACTAGATGACCTTTAGAAGTCATCGAGATGACGTTCCAATCCAAACTATTTTGTGAGTCTGTGATTCTAAATGGTATCTTCACTGTTTAAGGAATACACATTCAGCAGTGTTTTTCATCTCTGTGTTTCAGCCTGACTTCCGGATTGCTGCGACAGGAGTTGTGCTCGATTTAGATAAATCCATAACTATTGTAAAGAAATTAAAGCTAACTGGTTTTCCATTCAAAATTTTTAAGAATACTTGCTTTATTAAGGTAAGTTCATAGGTATGTATACTGTAAAACCAGATGTACTGATGTTAGGAAGGAATGCAACCTGGGATTGTCTTTCCTGAGGCAGAAGTTCTCAGTTATTGATGAACGCTTTTCTGGATCTCAGGAGCTGCTTGTGGTTTTTTGAGCTCCCTTCCATGTGATCTCTAAAGGTGCTGATTACTAGCCAAGGAATATGAATTATTGTTAAAAGACAAAAATTCTGGAACAGTCTCCTGGTTCACATTCAGTGTGATTTTTTTTTTTCCTTCCTACCTCCTGCTTCCTTCCTAAAACCCACTGATTAGCAGTGGCAGACACTTTTGGAGAATGTAAACCTGTGCCTGGTAAGTATCAGTCTGATCCCACTAAATTTCAGCTCTGGAATCAAAGGAGACTTCTAGCAGTGCTTAAGACTTCTCAGGTACAGTTACAAAAGTGTTTGGGGTAGGAAGTGTTGCAGAAGTGAATATTCACTGACCTCCCTGCTGTGCTGAGCTGGGCTTTCAGGCTCAGGGGGAGCTTAGGTTATTCTGCATCTGAGGCAGCAAGCAGCTAAGCAGTGATCCCAGCAATGAAGCACTTAAGTATTTGCACTAGGCATAGATGGATTTTTTTTTTCTTGCTTTTCTTGGGATATATGAAAGAAGCACAAACCTTCAAGAACTGTATTGTATTAGAATCTCAGAACTAGCAACTTAAGGCAGCTTGCTTTATTTTAAAATACCCCATTTCCAGCAAATTACTTTAAAGGAGAACTGTAAAGCTTCTGTAGATATGTTCTGTTTTGAAATTTTAAATATGTGTATTTAATGCTTGCCTGTGATATATGACTAAATAGATTGCTTTCAGTAGCTCACCTAAAGTCAGCTCAGTGTTTTTTTGGTATGATCAGCACACTTAGTCTAAAGACAATGCTATGCTCCTCCTGTTTCTTTATGATACATGCTTGTGGGAATTCTGTTTTTGTGGCCTACATAGGTCACAGAGAGAGACTTGGCCTCTTGAATGATGGTGGGTAATTGACATTTTCAGGGAATGTTTAACTCTCAGTTGGAAGTGGCTAAATTTGAAGGTGCAGCGATCCGCAGCGTGAGTGGTATCCGAGGACAGATCAAAAAGGCACTCCGGACTCCCGTGGGGGCTTTCAGAGCCACTTTTGAAGACAAGTTGCTGATGAGTGGTAAGTTGCACGTTGCATGTAAGTTATCACACAACTCTCATCCTTCTTCACAGATTGCAAAGCCGTGCCTCAGAATTCTGGGGTCCGATAATTGAGATGTGAATTCCTAGAGTAAGAAATACCTTGTGAGATGCATAGTGAAATTAAAAAGATTTTATGTTGGATTTCTTTCACTTATACTTAGAAGTCTCATAGTATGCAGATGAAAAGGCTTGAAGACATATATCTTCAAGTGTTTTAATCTTTTACACAGCATGGTTTTAATGTTTTACACAGCCTTTCTCCTTGAACATGATTAATTGAATTTAGTGGTACAAGTGCTAGAAGGACACTTCTGAAAAATCCAAGGACTGGCATTGTAACTCCAGTTAACTTTTTTCTGTAGCCTTTTGGGGAAATTATGCAGAGGATAGTTATCTCCTGTGTTTGCTGAGTGTCACTGTGATGTTGAGAATGTGAGTTTATACTTGGGTTTATATGACTTGTTTTCCTAAACACTCCAAAATGTGTGTTGCACTATGGATAGTGTAAAATAAAAGCGAGTTAGTTCTTTTATAAAAATAGGTAAAGGAAAAGAAAACTGGTTTTGTCAGTACTTATACAGGCACATCTACATATGTGAATTCTGTTGCTTGTTCTTAAATATGAATGATGAACAGGATGGTATTCAGCTGCCTGCTCTTCAGGAATGTGTGCTGTTCATGTCTTTATGGGGTTTGCATTGCTTTTACCACAGGTTGAAGGCATTTGGTCTATACACCAAACACAATGCTAGCATGTGGTGTAGTATCTGTTCTGTTCAGGCAATCTTTGCTTAGAGTGTGGATGTGATGAACTCTTGTATTAGAGCCAAATAACATTTCCTTTTCTTTCAGATATTGTTTTTGTGAGGACCTGGTATCCTGTTTCTATCCCAATGTTTTATAACCCTGTAACATCCTTGCTGAAGCCAGCAGGTGAGAAGGATAGTTGGAGTGGGATGAAGACAACAGGCCAGCTGAGGTATGAGCGAGGCATCAAACTGAAGCAAAACAAGGATTCTCTCTATAAGGTATATTTCTGTTTAATTTTGTTTTGTTTTTTAAAACCAGCCAAATTTGCAGTGTGTCCCAGAGCTGTGCAAACTGAGAGCAGTATGAATACATGTTCATACACATGCATGTGTGACTTCAAATTTTTATCCACAAGGCACAGACAGTCCTGGCATGAGGTGAAAATAAAACAGTTGAGAGTAGATTGCTGTGGGTCAGATAAAGTTTATAAAGTAATCTGCAGGGTAGAAGTCTTCTCTGGAAGCTTACTGAGACTTCTGCTGTAGTAATTGGGGTGAACATACCATTTACAGTTCAGTCCAAGGATGTCAGATGATGTTTTTTCACTTTTGGTTTGTGTTTTTCTGTTGTTTGTTTGGTTTGGGTTTTTTTTTTTTTTTTTTTTTTTTTTTGAGGGGTGTGTATTTCTTTTTTGTTTTGTGGTGTTTTTTCGGTTTTTTTCCCGGCTGAAAGATGAAAAATTAAATAAAAGCTTTTTAAGATCACAAGTCTTACATATATGTTCTGTATTCATTCTTTTAGCCTATTGTGAGGGAGAAGAGGCATTTCAATAAGCTCCACATTCCTAAAGCACTGCAGAAGGCACTGCCTTTTAAGAACAAACCTAAGAATCTTGAGAAGAAAGGCAAGACTCCAAAAGACCAGTGGAGACCAGCTGTTATCAGGGAGCCTCATGAAAAGAAGGTAATTATCACTTACTCTGAAACAAGGACTCCTGAAGGGTAAATGTGTTGTTCAAAGCTTTTCTAACTATTGTTTTTCACTTGAATCTTCTGCTAATGCTAAAGATATATAAGTTCCTGGTGAAAAATGATCACTTGCAATTTGTTTTGTTCCTGTTTGGCACACAGTATGTATATGGAACTGTCACTGAGTGGATGGTGTCTATTTTTTAGATTAGTAGGTCACCTGAAGCCTAAATACAACTTCTGTCCTTGTCAGAGCACTTGCAAGGTATTTCACTTGGATTTAGTGCTTTCATATTATGGGTGACTTAAATTGGCAGCTGCAGTTTTTTATTTGACTTGTCATTGCCATGCATTATTAACACAGACAGGATTTGAAGCAAATACTCTGCTTCCAAAACTGAGAATTAGAGTGCTTGCAGAGGCAAGAAGATCCAAACTACAATTTGAGTGTTCTATAGTAGCAATTAGGCATAGCCTTTTAAAAGCTATCTAACCAAAATCAGAGTTCACAAAAATTAAAGCTTTAATTTCCTAACAGGTTAAATAATTAAACCATTATAGAAATTGGGTAACAGGTGCAGAGATAATTAGGACTTGCCTTGAATCTCTGATTCATTATGTGTGTCTCTGCTGAGGTTACACTGTTTCTTGCTCACCAAAACTGAGCTGCATGTATATTGACTGTCAATTTTCTGTTCTAGATATCAGCTCTACTCAGTGCTTTGAGTACAGTGAATAATTACAAGATAAAGAAAGCCAAAGTAAAGCATCGGGAACAGCTTAAAGAATATCTCAAAGTTAAGCAGAAGGAGGATGAACAGAAATTCAAGAGGCAGAAGGAGGCTAAGAAAAAAGTCTATCGCATTCTGGGACAAAGGGAGAAAAAGAGGCAGAAGTCAAGCTTGAAAGGATCTAGTAAAGGAGAAAAGAGCACGTAAAATTTCATCGGATTTCAGGCCAAATGAGGAAATAGGGTAGCTATGCAATTTTCTCTTGACGAAACAAAAAGGCCTTGGACTACACCAGATGTGCTTTCAAGAGAAGAAAGAAATGCAAATATCACCTTACACTCTTGAATACATTTGGTAATGTATATAAATAAGATGTAGAAGTATGAATTGTGGTTTTTATACAGGAGTATTCTGGAGGACTTTGTATTTCAGTATATTTCTATGCATACTGCATATTCTATCTAGCCAATAAAGTATTTTAATGTCAATTACAGAATATTGTTTGTGTTTTGTCTTAGTGGACTTCAGTGGAAAAAAACTCCCCTGAATGTCTCCAAATATGTTTCTTGCTTTGAGCTATTACCTAACTTTTGCTCTTGGCAAATCTTTTATTAAAGGGTGTGAAGATGAACTGTTACTGGGTAGAAGTTTTGGAAATTCTTTATCTTTGATCAGAGTAGCTCACTCCTGTGCTTAGATTGTTTGCCCCTGAATGAAAGCATCTCAGTTTTTCCCACTTCTCACTAGATTATTAGGCAGATCTTCAAAATAAGTGTTGCATCCAGATCTTGTGTTACTTGGCCAGTTTTGGCACCCTAAGGCTGTCAGTAAATCCCTCACTGATTGCAGCTTTCTGGACAAACAGTATCAGACCTTTCCCAAATGTGTGCAGCTACTCTGTGATTTTCTGTGATTTTTCACTGACAGGCTAACTTGCTTCCTTTGGGAGAATCTTCCTGTGTCCAGGCACTTGGTTTCATGGTACATTGTTAGGCTTAAGATGAATGGAGAGAAGGAGTGGTAGATGGTTTCAATCCTGTTAAATTAACTGACAGTTTAAGTCTTCCTCTGTATGACAGAAGGCTTTGAGCAATCATTTTGTTGGAAGAGCAGCAGAATTTATTTTATATGCCATATATGGCATCAAGTAGTTCCTATGATATACCTCTTTTTAATACTTCATCCTCAAACAGGCAGTGGGACAGATAATATCAGTAATTTCTTGGGCTCCTTCCTGAATAAGTTTACTCTTTGTCATCAAGCTGAAATTCATTATTATTACACTGCAGTAATATTTGCTATCTCAGATGTGAGATCCCACGTGGGATCAGGCTGCCTCACACAAAAGCCTTTGGTTGAATGGGTCTGTAGATTTTTTTTTAAACATTTAGTATTTTGGGATTTTCTTAATTAATCTCATAATGTTCTGTTTACTGATATTGAAATTCTAATGCATCCATCTTTGTCTATATGATACTCAACTGATGCCTGACTCAAATTAATTTGTCAGTAATTTTTTTTTCCCTTGTGAGATTCAGATGAGGTCACGTGAATATGAAAACGTGATTTATGTTTGAATAATTGAAGAGTCTCTGCTGAATAGACAACTGCTGCCTTCAGAGATTTACAAGGAAATTGTTGGCATTTTGCCCCACAGAGTAGTACAGGATGGTTTGCCATGATTTTGTTTCTGCAGGGTTCTTTCTGCCTCTGTCCAGCTGTGCTAGGCTAGGTCTAATCTAAGCCATCAAAGAAGTGTTTCCTATTAACCCTATTTTTATGCTGTTCTGAGTGAACTTCCATCTTAGGTGCTGTTGTTTGCATCTTCCATGTGTTCACATGTGACAAGCAGTTGGTTTTTTGTGTGGCGGGGGTCACCACTGCAACATTTGACTTTAGGCTTTTTCACATGTGCTATTTGCATGTAATTAAAAATAACTTAGATCTGGTTTATCCATAACAGCTCTGCCAGGGACAAAAATGATGGACTTCAGTCTTTTCATTGTGGAGAGAAGCACTCAGAGAGCGAAGATGTTACACCTGGGAGGACAGTACAAGAAACTTGCTTTGGATTATACTTTTAGTTTCCTTTAGGTAGCCTTCTTCAGTGGGAGAGAAGATGTTGTAAATTGAACAGCCTTGTTTTAAATGAAGACAAGTTTAATAAGCAGTGGTAGTAGGTGGGAGCTGTGTGTGCTGTGAGAGAAAGGCACAGGGGGCTGGGTGAGAGCCTTGGCCTGCCAGCTGCTCCTGCTCCCCAGGTTTACAGCTCTGCAGGGAAGGCTCCAGCACCACGGAGCCCTGCACCATGAGGAGGCTGGAATTTCTGTCAGCCTGAAAATAGCTAAAAAACCCCTGCATGCCTGGCAGAGATCTTAATGTTGCTTTTGAGGAGAACAGCCACACGCCAGCTAACAAAGGTATTTGGGTTTTGTCCCCAAACACTAAATAATCTTGGTTTTAGTAGTAACAGCAATCTCTTACAGTATTTTTGGCCTGGTTTTAGCAGTAATGCTTCAGCTGTGCCGCTGCCCAGCCCCACATCCCTCACTAAAGCCTGCAAATAAAACTGCCCTAGGAAAACAAACAATATTTACTGCTCCTGCTCAGCTGCTGAAACAGCCTGGGTTATCAGAGGGGATCGCTGGCAGGTGGTGGAACGAGGGCTGAGCTGTTCTTATCTTGGATAAGCCCAGTCAGCGCTGTGGGAGGTGCAAATAATTAGCAGTTGTGTTCGTGATTAAGCCTGAGGCAAATACGGAAAACTGTAACAAAAGCAAAGTCGTTTGTACACTGATTTCTGTGCTAAAAAAGGTAATGTGCTGGTAGAAGGTGCCATACAGGTCATCCAGGCAGGGTAATACAAAATGGACTGTATGCCAAAGTATTTCACATGGAAGTGTACACTGACTAATCGCCTGTGAGCAGGGGGATTTCAACAACAGTTCACCCTGTGAGGCTGCTGAAATGTGTAACTTGGAAGAGAAACTGAAATTGCAAGGAAACAGGCATTGGAATTAAAAATAAACAGAGGTGTGAGGAGTTATTGGCAGCCAGGAGGGCAGTTGTGTTGCTGAAGTTACCCATGAAACTATTTTTGGAAGTGGTTAGCAAAGGCTAATGCCAGGTGAAAGGCAGCTGGGAGCTCACTTTTAAATAAAACCTTTCCCAGGAAGCATAATGGTAGATGAAGAAAATCTTCCATTTTGGGCTATCTACCCAAACTCACCTTACCAGGCCTCATTCATCCTAACTCTTAGTGTTGTTTCAGTCTGATTTCAGGCTGGAGTTGGTGCTACACCTGCTGGAGCAGATGTGATCTCTGCCCTGTCCTAGAGGCTGGGCTGTGGTGCAGGTATCTGGCAAATACCCACTCCAGTGGTTTGCAATGTGTCTGTCAGGCATCCCCCTGCCCTGGCTGCAGGTGCTCAGTGTGTCTCAGGTGTTCACCCTCCACATTGTCAGGTCACCTGTCACAGGTCAGCTGTGGCAGAAAAGCCCTCTGACTGACTCAAGAAGTGATGTAAAATGCATGTGAAGGTAACAGTATAGCTATTGGTGGAGGTAGAAATTGTACCAGGGCTAACCAGCCTGGAGAGAATTATTTTATACTGCTTGCTATTTTTAAATGGCATTACATCTTTGTAATGGTTTGCAAATAAAAACTCTATTCACATGGTATTTCAGACTAAGCCAGTGTGATATTGTGGCATAGCTATTGGAACCAATTGATATAATTAAAATAAATATGTTAGACTGTCAAAATACTTCTGTGCTGTGTGTAATGCTCAACACTGCTTGCATATACAAACCTAAGGCCAGACTCCATCACCCAAACCAGGCTGTGTCTGTGCTGGGTGATGCAGAGGTTCTGTTTATTCCACTAAACTGTGGACCCACAGCTGTAAGTGAATTCAGTGACATCTGCACATGTGTGCATTGCTGCTTCACATCAGAACTGCAGTTTGTTCCTGGCCATCAAAAGAGTCTCAGGGTGTTTAGCATTGGCACAAACTAATGCAATTACACATATCAGATACTGGTTTCTCTGCAACCAGCTCTGAACAGCGTCCTTGCAGTAACTTTAAAGGTCACTGTTGATGGGGTCTCACATTCGCAAACACCAAGCTTAATTTGTTGTCTATTTTAATGTATTGTCCTGAAGTTATTGGGTTTTGAGAACATAGAATCTATTAAGAAGCTTAATAGAGCAGCTCATTCCAATTATAAGAAATGTATTGGTGGAGAAAATGGAAATGCAACAAAGATCAATGTATTAAGTAGTTGCCTGAATGGAGGAAATAGAGGAAATAGATGAAAATTAACTCTCTTCAGTCCAAAAAAGACGTGTTTCTATACATTGCTAAAATGTTGGGTTGCTTATATTGTAGGTGATGATAAAGCATTTCTGTGCTGACTGTATAAAATCAGATGAAGAGCTATTCACAACTTTTTCCTTCTTTCATTTAAATTTCCCAAGATGTTGCTGGGTATAGTTGAATTTTTTTTATCTTCAGGTGTTTTTTTTGAATTTTCCTTCTGGGTTATATTTCCTTCTTTTGGAGGTTCTTAAATTCCTAGGCTGGAAGACTGTTGTGTTGAAAAGTTATTTGGCACTAGGATAACTTTACAGTGAGCCCGAGATGGGTCATCTGTGACGATGCAGTCTGGAGCAACTGGCTCTTTGGCTTTAAATTTCTGTTGCTAAATGCCAGGTTTCCTGAGTGAAAAATCAGGGTTTCAGACTATGGCCTAAGGATGTGGGCATTTGGATAGTGATCCTAAGTGAAAGTTGCCAATTTCCTTTATCAGTAGTGTCTAAAGAAAGAAAACAGGGGAGGTACCTTTGACTTGGATCAATTTCCTGCTCCAGTTTGCCATGTAGAACAGTTTGGTGTGTCATCTGCTTTGGCAAAACTCATGAGGAGGCAGAGAAGGGGGAAAAGGCTTGAGCCAGTTTATGCTTTTCCTGCCTTTTCTGCTGTAGCCCCTCTTGCACTGGCAGCCACGATTGAAACGTTTGAAATATGCTTGAAACATGTTTGAAAAATGCTATTGTAATTATTTTTCATTTACTCTTAAAGGCAGGTTTCATAGGAGCTAAGAAACAAACCTATGATCCATAGAAATTAAATATTAAAAGCTAGCTGAATTTTTACATCATCATCCATTTACTAATTTCACCTTTTGTGGTATAAACAGGTTGCCATTTTAGCCTCATTTAAAGTTATCTGTGGATAATATCTGGGAAAGAGTTCTCAAGAGTTTTTTTAAGTAGTAGAAGACCATAGCCTGAGTGTGAGCAAAACTAGGTAAAAACTGGCTTACTGAAAAGTTCACTCAAATACAAATTGTATATTTGCAGTAGGTTTTTATTTTGAATTGCCTGAACAAATATTTATCTTGTATCCTGTGAGGAGCAGTCAGTAGGACCTGGAGACAGATGTCACACCACCATTTGTGGGAAAGAGATTGAGTGATCAGGAGCCCTTTACTCTGCATGGCTCCTTCTGCAGAAATGGGGAAAGGAATAAAACCACTGTGCTGGAGATGAAGCTGGCTAGGAAGGGGGTGTACTGCAGCTGGGACTGAATTGAAATGTGCTCATGCTTTCCCTCTGGGATTTGCACCAAACCTGGCATTTCAGTGCCTGAGTAAGAACAAGAGTTTTGGACCACAACAGGGTTAAATGATGCAATTAAATGATGCAAGCAAAGATAGGTTAAAATAACATTATCTGTAGCTGAAAATCACTTCAGTCTCATGAGGCCTGCTAAGAGTGTCTTGGGTCTCTTTCTCGGTTTTGGCTTATGATCATAAGTTCCTTGTTTTGGTTCTGCTTTTTTGTGTTTGTTGGTTTTTCTGAGTAATGTGCATCTGATTCTAAAGAAAAACACCACTGTGTTATAGGAATTCTCTTTTATGCTCAAATTTTCAGCATGTGTTTGTAGTGTTTTATGCCCTTTCAAAGATTATCAGGAGAGGCTGCAAATCTTGCAAGACTGCATCCTGTTAAAGAGTCAGAGTTTCAGATCATACGATAGTTTCTAGGGCACATTGTTCATTACAGACAGTAACAACACAGGGAACAAGATGGATTATTGAGGATCTTGATAGATGATTCTGTGATCTGACTGGTCAGAGCTTGAAAAGAAAGATAGAGTTTTTTTT